>LOJH01020090.1:8395-20908 GCA_001685095.1 Ellobius talpinus
TCTAGTGTTGGGATTAAAGGTGTGTGACTTCCTAGGACTGGGATTAAAGGTGTGTGTCACCATTGCCTTACCTCTAATGACTTTAGTTTTGCCTCTGGTCTTCAGGCAAGATTTATTTATCAACATAAAATAATATACCACTACCAATATACTTGGTCTGAACCTCAAGTTTAAATCTTCAGAGTCTGCTCATTGTGGGTTTGATTCCTTTTGAAGAGTTTGAAAAAGTTCTGTAATAGACAAGGCTGGATGAAGGGAACTGTTGCATCACATATGAAGAAAATTGGGTAGTCACTTTGGACAGTTGAATACCTAGTACTAACTGTGTTGTTTTTATTTTAACCTTGTTGTTGAGAATAAGAAATGATTAAAAGAAAATCTTTTCAAGAAAAGGCTTATTTTTCCTAAGACTGGATATATCTGCATAGTGGTAGAAACAGCCTTGAATAAAAGGAATAGAATAATTTAAAGAGAAATAAAATGAAAAAGCAAAAACCAAGCGATAAATTAATCTAAGGGATAAACTGCTGTCACATAGTTAATTGCAGAAGGAGAAGATATCCTATAGTGGAGGAGTCAATATTTTTTCCAGCTTATTTCCCATTACAATGAATGCACAAATTGTCTGACATCTTGACCAAAATAAATGAATCAGGGTTTATCTCTCAGTGAAAATCAGAGTGACCTAAAAATAAATGTGATGGTGGTGAGTTTAGTTAGAAATATGGACTCAGTTACAAGGAATGTACAAATGGAACCATTACTCATGGGACAAAAGTACAACTCATGAATTTTCTCTGAGCTGTTTATTACCTGGGTTTACCTGTTGTCATTATTTTAAGTTGACACTGAGGGGTTGAGACCTCGATAGCATAGTTTATGTGTACAGAAAGTAATGAAGCATGATTTGAACATCAGTATAACTGTCTGATGCTCTGTCTGAAACATGGGAGTAGTGTTGATGTTTGAGATTCACCGTTCATATACAAACATACAAAATGCTTAAATCTAGGTAAGTTTTAAATAACAGATATTTATGCTTGCACTCTCAGGAGACCATGAAGTTCGAGATGGAAGTGCTGGTTCTAGTGTCTGGTGAGGCCATGGCTGTATTGCCAAATGTGCAACATAGTGCTCTATCCTCTGGATTTGATAAACTGTGTTCCCATATGCTGAAAGGGCACACAGTATTCAGTGCTATGTGAAGCCACTCTGAGAAGTTAATGATGCTATACTTGGGGGAGGCTCCCCTAGGATCTGAACTATTTCTAAGGCTCCTCCTCTAATCCTTAGTCACTAATGATTAAATTTAAAAATGAAATTTCAAGGAACACAAATATGCAAAAGATAGCAGAGGAAAAGGGTTGGATTATCCTTGAGCAACCTCGAAGGAGAAGGAAAAACAAAATTTTGAAAATGTTCCTTAAGGAATGTTCTGAGCAAGAAAAATCTTAGGGAAAGATTGAAAAGTGGAAGAAAAGTAGAAGATCACAGAAGAGAATCTTGGGGAAGAGAGGATTGTTTGGAAAATGAATGGCCAGCAGTCTAAGCTTGTGAGGTTAATGGGATGATGCCTGAAATAGTCAGCAATGAAACTGGGCCCTCTGTGACAAGACCACAGCAGTGATGGGAAGAGAAACCACAGTTCAACGAATTGCCAAAAGTAGAAGTGAGGAGGAAAGAAATTCTTGCAGTTTTACCACAAAGAGAGGGAGGGCAAATGCTAAAAGGGAAATAAAGTTTCAAGACGTTGCTTATGTACTTAAGAGTAAGAGATGAGCAAATGCTGGTGGCATGGGAATAGCTCAGGTGGAGAGGTTAAAAGTATTCAAGAGAAAACAAATACTATGATGCACATCCAAAGCCTCGTGTCTATAAGTAATGAGATGCATTAGGGGAATGGTGGATTCCGTATTTCTAACAAATCATTCTGATTTACACCACAAAGAATGACATTATTATAAGAGGGAAATGTGGTCCAAAAGACTATTGGCAAGGTAGTCCCTGGTATCTGAAAACCCTGTCTCTTTAGAAAGGAGGGTCATTTGTCTTTCAGTTCCTGTTTACTACAGCATCTAGCTTTTAATTTTTTTCTAGATTATAGACTGACCTCGAGTTTCCACAATTTCTATGTCAACCTCCAAAGTACCTATAGTATTTGATCAGTATTAGTCTTGGTTCTCTAGACTCTACTTTGAATGAGCAAATTTCACATTAATCTATTCATTCATGCCTTTCTTGATTAGAAAGGCTAATTACCAAGACTTGGCATTATAGATCCAAAAGTGTATACACGCATCATTTTTTTTGCTAGCTTGTAATTACAAAGGTAGATTGTACATATTTTTCAACATACAACTTAAAATGTGAGACAGTACGTGGCAAGGAGGGAAAGAGTTAAGCCTCTTGTGGAAAGGAACAGCACACACATTAGGTCCTGGTTACATGTGTTTGGGGGAAGACTTATTGGAACTGCAAAATTGTGCCAGGATGTGGAGAGCCCTAGAGGAGGCATAAGGAGTATTAAGAAAAGAACATACAGATCTTGTCAAATTCTTATTACTGAAGAAAAATTGTTTACAATAGGCAAACATAACTTGCTGGCCCATCTTTACATCAAAGGAATACCTGTGGATTCATGCAGTAATCCAACTGCCTTTCCATCAACAAAGCTGCAGGTCTTTGTTAGAATGATGCTCTGATTGTCGCTGTTTTCTTGAGTATGCAGAGCAAAAGGGGGTAGAGAATTGAAGAACATTGGCTGAGTGAGAAGAAGACTGGCTTTTGGCACAGAATGGTGATGGAGGAAACAATGGGAATAAGAGGCAGGACAAAGAAAGACTATGGAAAGAGTTAGGAAACAGCAACAGTGACTGAATAGTATTTGACTTTAAATCCTAAATAATGACAGCTGATGCTCTCAGTTTTCTGTACCTTTCAAGAAGGTTGAGAATGAGTGATCTGCAAAGAGAGGAGTAAAGATGGGCTTCCCTTAAGATAACAGCTCTGTGGCCAGTTTTGACGATATTTGTAGTGGGCTGTGGCATTGTCTCTTCACTGTGTGGGAAGTAGCAGAGATCTTGGAAATGCAAACCCTTCCTGAGCTTTCCTGTCAGTAGGCTTAGTTGATAGAACACTGGCCCTGGAAATGATGCGCAATATATACTTTCAATTGCAGACATGGGGTTTCACTGTTAGTTTGAAAATAGCAGAGTTGCTGTTAGAGAAGTTGTTCGGTTTATTTGGAACTTAGTAGAAATAGTCTGTTGAATTAGTGGAAACTGACCTTTCTGCCTCTGACTGCTTTTAATCTTTGTGATGTACTTGGCAGCTGTGTTGTGATATGGACTCAAAAATTCTGTGTTCCTAGTTTTTCTGATATTCCATTCCCTCGAAGTTTGTACTTCCACACCGGAGAGTAAGTTTTTATTCTTTATTTAAATCCAGACTCCCCAGTACAGGACAATGAGTGTAGTTTCACTAAGTGTGCATACTTTAATTTAGTGACCTCATTACTTCTTCTCTTTTAAAAAAAATAATTGGAGATATAATACAGTGTTTGAGGATACTGAGTCAGGACTATGAGGATAGAGTGGGACATAATATGAATGCAAAAAATGGACATAAAGTTAAACATAAGTTCAATTAGGTAACAGCATGATCAAGAATTGACCCTGTGTAAGCTTGTTTTCTAAGTCATCCTGCAAGTATTAACACGTTCAATTCCTGTGGCAATCATGTGCAGTAGATCCTACTATTATCCCATGTTACAGATGAAGAAAATGCAGCATCTGGCAATTAAGGGGCATATCCAAGGCTGTGCAGCTGAGTGGGCTAGAGCCTGTCTTAGGTTAATTGAGGAGCAGCTGGGCATAATGGTTAACTAACACTAATGCCTGCACATTCATTCATTCTGGTAGTTAATCAGCCTTGGTTTTCTAAGCAATTTATAAGGAATGATGCAGAGGACTATTTAAAAGAACCAATAGCATCTGCATAATTTAGAAGAGAATCGAGAGTGATAAAACTGTCAGTGCCCTCTCCTGTGGTGATTATGTAAGGCAGGGAAACTCAATTACATCCAATCAAATCTCAAACTGGAGTGTGGAGTTTTTATTAGTAGTGGTGAAGGCAGAAAAGCACACATTCTGAATATAAAATCAATGAGACACACTAAAATAAGGAAATAAAGCAGAACATTTTTGAAGCCTATGTTCAAATTATTTTTTTTCATTATGTTCTAACATTGTATAATTCCAGACCATGTACTAGTGACGGAGTGTGTAACCTTGTAATGTGTTGTATGACTTTGGAAGATGCCCCTGGAATAGTATACCTCTCAGATCATTTATACAATGGATAGCGATATTTAATCTATTTGTAATCTATCACTTTGAGTTTCACGTATACAAACAGATTTGTTTATTAATGTATCAGAATTTGTTATACCACAAACATACTACTTCATAGAATTAGTGAATGGTGCTGGGACAATCAGATAACTGAAAATAATACTGGGAGGGTCTCTTTTAATCCCATACACCAAGAAGCAGTTAACACTAAGTTATAGTTTTTCAATTGGTAGATCAGATTAAGTTATGAAAACTTGTAGTTTAATTTGGTCTTAGATCTCAGCTCAGGTACTTAGTCTCACATAGCATAGGCTATTAGTTTATAGTTTATTTTTCTTGAAGCAACCAATAGAAATCACTCCACAGATAGGAGCTAAACAAAGAATTATGAGCAGACCTGTGATTCTTTGGATAAATAACTTGTTGGTCAACCTGGCTAAAGAATAACTGGACTGACGACTAGGACACCAGCAGAGACCTCTCCCAGAAATGATCCAGCAAGGCAGGTATTAGACCTGTCAGCTTCAGAGCCTGAACATAAGCCCCCTCATTTGTAATTAATGCTATAGCACACAGAAACCAATGATGCCCAATATAATATAGTAACAAATATGGCTATTTGGTCACTGTGTACCATGATCAATGAAGACTTTCAATTTAAGTATGGAAATTTTTTTTAGATTTATTTATTTTGTATACAGTGTTCTGTCTGCATGTATGCCTTTAGGCCAGAAGAAGGCACCAGATTTCATTACAGATGTTTGTGAGCCACCATGTGTTACTGGGAATTGAACTCAGGACCTCTGGAAGAACAATCAGTGCTCTTAACCTCTGAGCCATCTTTCCAGCCCCCTAAGTATGGGAAATTATGACAGATTTGAGAGTTCATTGAAGTGAGGGTCGCTTCCTAGTCTTCTGTTCATAGGATGACTGAGCAAAATTCTGAATGTCCAACTTATTAATTAGAATTAAAGCAAAAGGAATTGTGGCATGATTTTGTCCAGCAGTTTATATAATGACAGAGTGAAGTTAGTTAGAGACCAACTTTCAGTTAAAGAGACGTTCTGTCATTTCTTAGATGTGTATTGCTAAGTTTCCTTAATTAAAAAAATACAAAAAAATTAACAACTTTGAATTACTTTAAAATAAATGGTCAGCTTGCTTTTCTCCTAGTATATTTTAAGAACAGTCCAAAGAAATTCAGTCCTCTTTCACTTTGCCATTTAACTGATGGAAATAGAATCACACCATGTATGTGTACGGAATTCTATGCACTTGTTGCATAGGACACTTGCCATCTTTGTAGCATATCATTCATTTCTCATACCACCATATTCATCATATGGTAGCTAATAATGAGGGAGACATCAGTGTTATTTTACAGACAATCTATCATAATTTATTCCAAAGACTAAATCCAAAACGACTTTACTATATTTGGTCAGAAAAGCTTGGCCAATGTTATTTTGAATCTCACCCATAATTTTCTTGTTACAATGAAATAACAACTTCTGTTTGTTAATACAATGTCTGCCATGTTGTTGTATGTGTCGTATGTTACATATGATGCCTACTTCAGTGAACACCATGTAGAGTGGCTTATGTTGCCCTCCTTTCAGAAGTGAGGGACCAGAGGATGGGCATTTCATGAGCTAGTTTGAGACTGTATAAATATATCTCAGTACCACAGTAAGAATCCAAGCCAATGTTAATTTTATTTCACATTCTTTCTTTCATTGAATAAAATGTGTTTTACTTTTTACTTTCCTCACTTGTCTGATTTATGCTAAGATTTTAATGACAACTATTTTTTTAAATGCTTCACCACATGAATCAAACAGTGCTCTGTGTTATAGTCTTGAAGACAAACCGAAAAGAAATGATTTACTTGGCCAACCTTCTTAACTTATTTTAACCTACTCTATTGATGACATCGAAAAATAATAAATCAGGCAAGTTATAAGAAAGTTAAATGTATTTTTTAAATGTTTGAATTAATCAAATCAAGAGTAAAACTCAGAAAAAGAGCTTTTATTTAAAACAATCAGTGAAATCTGGTCCATATTACAGTTTGTCAATAGTAGTTTGTAAACACCACAATAATCCCAAGGTGTGTTTGTCTGGCAGATCAAGGAGTTTTGATTCAGTAATTATTAGTTTGGGACAACTAGAAATGCTTTGTATTTGTGCATAAACAATGTGTATCTATTTCTGGAGTGGAGGAAATGGTTCACAAATGCACCCGAGTGTATTTGGAAGTGGATTGTCTCGACTATATTTGATACTTTACATTAATTTTTTATGTTTATTTTGTGGTATTGACCTTTAAGACTGCTGAATATAGCATTATTAGAGCAGTGAGGGTTCTATTGTACATTAAATAATTTTTAAAGTGTTGGAACAAAGTAATATTTGTCACAGTTGAAAACATTCTAATCTCTTTTGATTTATGGACCTCAAAGTTCCCTGGAGAATTTTATAAATCAAAGTAATTCTCAGCTCAAATTTGCTTTTAGATTTCTGATTCAGAGAAATATTTGCAATGTCGCAATTTTGACAACTTATATTTTGATCTATTTTCACAGTAAAGGCTCTGATTTTGTATGTCCTATATTATAGTAAGTGGGCAGTTTTTCCTACCTGTGAAGCAAGAGCAAATCCCAGCATTAAAGGAAGACATTGTTTTAAATGTATACACTAACTCTCTGGATATAAGATTAAGATCATAAAATGTCTCCTTGTAAATCATGTTCAGATACATAGGTTTCACAATATAAGTTCATCTTTGACTCCCATTGCCCTTGGAGAATATACCAAAGATAATCAATTTTCTTGTAATCCTTGCGCCATGTATTCTCTTCAAGTGTATGTTCTTGTATTTTGTAAAGGATTTCTTTGACTGCCTTATCTTGCTTTCCTTTAGTCTTCACATTTCTCTATATCTGCCCCACAATCATGATGGTGACAGACAAGCACAGCAAGCTATTCACAGCCTGGCCCCTGGAAAGGAGAGGAAAAGCAAGGGACAAGGTATCCAGCAGAGACCTACCCACAGTGAGATATAGATTTCTCCATTAGACTATAAATTCATGGATTAACCATCTGATTAGATAGGACCTCAAGATACCTAATCTTTTCTCAAGTCTCTATTTTTGGACCCTGATCTATTGAAGACCAAGCTTTCAATACATGAATCTTTGGGATGTAGGTTTCACATTCAAATGAAAATAATGTTTTACTTGGTTTGTTACATCCTTAGAGTTTGGCTTTATGATTTATTTAATTCAGTCAAATTTGAAACTTGGTCTTCCTTTGGCTATCATTTTTTTAAAAAAAAATAATTAAGTAATTAATCAATCAGTTTGTTTGTTTTTACTTCCCCACCACAGTTTCCTCTCCTTCCAGCCCCTCCCGCCACATTCTCTCTCCTCTATCCCCATCCACTTTTCTTCCTCCATTTCTCTTCAGAAAAGGACAGGCCTTCCATGAGTATCAACCTAGGCTCATAGGGGCTCACAGAGATTGAACCAGGGAGCCTACATGGGATTGACCTAGGACCTCTGCATATATGTGACAGTTGTATAACTTGGTCCATTTGTGGGACTCCTAACAGTGGGAGCAGGGACTGTCTCTGACTCCTATGCTGGCTTTTGGAACCCTGTTTCTAATACTGGATTTTCATGCCCAACCTTAGGACAAGGGAAGGGCTTAGTCTTGTCATACCTTGTTATACCACATTTTGTTGATGTCCATGGAAGGCCTTCTCCTTTCTAAATAGAAATGGAGGAGGAGTGGGCTGGGATCAGCGGAGGGGAGGTGGGCAGATGGATTGGGAGGAGAGGAGGGAGAGAAAGCTGTGGTTGGGATATAAAATAAATAAATAAATAACATACATTTTATGCCCAGCATAGCATTCTATTCAATTATACTTTGGGTCAAATTTGGCTTATTTAAAGAGATAGCCAAAGCAAAATCACTTTCTCTGACTGTTATCCTTTTGGAGTTTCATAGATACTTATCTCAATCTCATGTGCTTTTCAAGTCCTACAAGAGAACTTCTTATGATGATAATGAGTACTTGCCATCTCCAAGTTCAGTGGGACACTAATTATTTTTTCTGTACTCTGATACAAATCTTTAATATTCATCTTTTTGTTCATCACTAATATTATTTTATGAAAATATTATTTTTCTGTTAGCTAACTAGTCATGATTACTATGATTAAAAACTAGAAGAATCTGACTCATAGTTCTGTCATTATTTGCACATATATTAGTTCTTGACTACATCATCCTAATTATGGTTTTTATTAAATTTAAACCATTTTACACTGTAGGTCCAAATTGTGGCCAAAAATAGTAGAATGTGATCACATCAGTATAAGTGATAATAATTGTCATGTGAGAATTCTGATTTTTTTCCATTTTTTTGTTTAGATATTGAGAAACTTCATTTTTCATAGAACATCAGTACTTCCCATTCCTAATCAACAAAGGGTGAATATGGATTTGCTCAGAGTTGCTGATATCATAGCCTACATCACTGACTGTTTTAAGAAACAGGGGCCTGGCTAATGCAATTATGGAGAACTAAATGAGAAAGTTCTTGGGCAGAGAGATCTATGAAATAATGTCATGTCTACAAGATGAGAGATGTAGAAATGGAGATTTGTTTCTTTGGGCATTACACTTGAAGACATGATGCCTATGATTACTGAAACTCAAGAGTAGCTGACACCTTGCAGTATACAAAGCATAAGTGCGCAGATAATCTAATTCCTTATTGACACGTTTAAACATTTAGAGATGTAACAGTGGAGGTATCATTTTTTAGGACTTGAGCTAAATTGTCTCTTCTAAAGCTATTTGGTAAGTTGAGTGTAGCCTTCATCCCAAAGCATCCTAACTGATGAAATTATATCAATAATGCTGGGAGATTTATGAAACTGTTTACTTGAAGGTGATCATACTGTAGTAAATCTGGAGATTATTGTCAGCAAACCGTATCTGCAACTTTCTGCACAGGAAATTACAAGAACAGATAGGCTTGGAAAACATTGGGGCTTTGGAAAACGGTTATTTCTCTAGCTAATCCATCTAAGATCTGACCCCTGTATACCTCTCTGTCCTAACTTTATTGTTCACAGCTCCATAAAAATGCATAAAGTCATCCAAGTGTTGCTTGCTACCTGGAAATTCACAATTGGCTTCTGAGCCTTGAGATTCTCATAGAGTGTAGTTTTCCTTTCGGATGTTTGACAGACTTCTTAGTTTGAAGGCTTAGTTTGGGCTCTTTCTCCTGTGATTTATTTCCTGTTGTATATTGCAATGCGGTTTGTAGCTTTGCTCTTGTGCCACCACTTTACCCAGAAACAGTGTGCTTTATGGTTTCTAGGACACCACAGCCTAGTTTGCCTTTCATGCTGTATCTGCAGTGAGGTTTAGAGTTCCTTGAGGGGAAAACATAATGTTCTATTTCAACTCAGGCTTTGTTTGTCCTACTGAATTAATTGTATACAGGTACTCATAAAAAGTTCACGAAGTGAAACTTAAATCAAAGGAGCCAGTGCCTCAAATCTATCTCAAACAACATGTTAGGAATGGAGGTTCATTATGATACCTTAGAAAAGGCTTGGCAAACAGAAAATAGCTGCAAGACAACCATCCCTTAATTGATTAGTGTTTATGAGAATTAAAACAATATTAGATGAAATATAAGTTTGTGATGATAACATATAAATATATACACACTGTATATTTCATTTATATTCACTCTAATGAAACTCACTTGATTAATGTATCTTGTTTTTATTGAAATTAACTGATGGAAATGTCTAAGAAGTTATGCTCCTGTATTCCATGCAGTGTACTATATAGCATAAGTTACCTTGATCACCTTTCTCGTTATCAGTTGGAGAAAAACTATAAAAAAATACATGTGGTTAAATGCATCGAAGAGCTGGTGATATGTAAGACAAATCGAGGCTCAGGCAAATGCAAAGTGAGTTAGTATGCAGAACACAGCAGCCGGTATCTTCCCTGAAGGCATCTAGAAAATCTGACACAAGTGACTGTCACTCGCTATGATTTTCAAAACTTTTACGATAAGAAAAATTAAGGGCCCGCATAAAGGCAATACTCTTAATATGAGACACTGTATTATAGCTGGATTAAAGCTCCTTTCAAAGATGTACCTGCCACTTCAAGGAACCTGTGAGTATATTATGTTACAGGGAAAGTATCTGATTAAACTTTCCTTAAACTAGGAAGGTGTTCTGAACTGGCCCGTTGAGCCCAATGTAACCACAAGACTAACTTAGAACTATAAGAGGGGCACAATTCTAATTGCCAGAGTGATAAACTGCAAGAGAACCCAATTGGCTACTTCGGGCCTTCAATGTGGAGAGACTGTATCATGAATCGAGGTATTTGGTAGCTGCAAAGAAGAGATGAGCTCTCCTCCTCAGCTGCCAGAAGAAAATGTCACATTGGCCTATTTTATTTTGCTAATTGGGATTTTGGATTGATGGAAATACATAACAATAATGTTTTTAAGCCTTTAAATCACTACATTTACAGCATTTTGCTAGACCTTTCCAAGGAAAGTAATGCATACTTCTTTTTTTTTTGAGAGAGGGTTTCTCTGTAGTTTTGGAGCCTGTCCTGGAACTAGCTCTTGTAGACCAGGCTGGTCTCAAATTCACAGAGATGCCCGGCCTGCATACTTCTTTTGAAGAATATTTTTGAAATTAAAATATAAATGTATCATTTCCTCTTCCCTTTCTCCCTTTAAGCATTCCCAATTCACCTAATTTCCCCTCTCTCAAATTCATTACTTCGTTTTCTTTAGTTGTTATGTCATTTCTCTCTCTCTATATATATATACATATATCTGTTATCTAAGTATTTATGTATCATCTACCTGTCTACCTAGTTCTATCTATCTGTCTGTCTGTCTGTCTATCAACCTATCTATCCCATCTATATGCCATTTTCAGTCCATATGTTTTTACTTATATGTATATCATTTCAGGGCTTACTTGGCATTAGATAACCAATTGTGAGGTCCTTTATTGGGGAAGACTATTACTCCCATTATCAGCATTCCTTGTTATTTTTATGGGTCTTTTGCCTTAGCTTTTTTTCTATTGCTGGTGCTAGAGATTTCTCACCAATGAGATTTCTCCCTTCCATGTAAGCATCTCTATTGGTGTTGCCCTTGTTCAGGTCCTGTTTAGGGAGTCATTTTGAAGAGACTTGGTGGGTGTAGCTACTGGAAATTTCTATGTGACACAGTGTAGCAACAACCTTCCTTTTCCTCTGAATCTTACAATCTTTCAGTCTCCTCTGCTGTACTCTTCACCCAGTCTTAGATGCAGGAGTCATGCTGTGCACATATAGTTGCGATTGGCCACCACATAATCAATCATGTGTTCTTAGCATTTTGACTTGTGGTGGTTTTCTCTAAAAGTCTCTTCTATTGAAAAGACATATTTCCTTGATAAGAAATGAGACCTACATTTATCTGTGGGTAGATGAATATCCAAATGTAGTTAGAAGTTATTTTTGTCTCATATATTGATAATTGTAGGTTCTCATAGAGCCATGGTGTCACTGACTATGGGTAGTTTGACAGTTTTCCAGTAGCAGGTACGATTTTATTCTTGTTGAGTAGGCTTTGAGTCCAATTAGATAGCTTTTGCTTACTGCAAAGGTATGTGTGCCACTACTGTACGCTTAGTGTTATTGGGTCATGTTGGTCATTGTAGTTCCCAGGCATTTTAGCTGTGTAGGATTGTTAGTCGCTGTCCCCCCTTGAAAGTTTATACAGCACCTTCTAGTTCATAGGAAAAAAAGGCTTTCTAGTCAAATCCAGCTCAGAGCTTTTGGTACCTGTGTCTGACACACATGTATCTTCATCAATAAGGTCTTACTTTCTACCACTGGGAGGTAACCAAGGTCATCAGCAATAACCTATAATGTTTAGGAAATCTATTTGACAGCCCTGACCAATATTCAAAAGGGAATTCTCAAGCCTGGTTTTGGGGATTTCTTTTTAGATAGTTTGACTCTGGTGGGACATATAGGAAATTTCATCCCCTCTCTCCTCCCTGCCATCTTTTCCCTTCTCTTCTCTCTTCTCCCCTCCCCTCCCCTCCCC
>LOJH01020091.1:0-14063 GCA_001685095.1 Ellobius talpinus
CTTGTAGACCAGGCTGGCCTCAAATTTACAGAGATCCACCTGCCTCTGCCTCCCGAGTGCTGGAATTAAAGGAGTGCGCCACTACTGCCTAGGTAGGCCAGACTTCTTATTGACTAGCTCTTACAACTTAACCCATAATCTTATCAATGTTTAGGCACGTGGCTTGGTACCTTTTATCTCATCTTGCTTCCTCTGTATCTGGCTGGTGACTGACTCTCTTCCTTTCCTCTTCCCAGAATTCTCTTAGTCTGGTTGCCCCACCTATACTTCCTGTCTGGCTACTGGCCAATCAGTATTTTATTAAACTAATACGAGTGACAAATCTTTACAGTGTGTGTGTGTGTGTGTGTGTGTACACACGTGTATACATAAATGAATATAACTTGTTGGGGCGTTTGGTGGGTCTCATGTATATGTGTTGAGGACTAGTGCCTTGGGATTGGAGTAGGACTGATTCTCTCTCTTTGAACAGATGCTAATTGCCTGCAGCTCTTTATCTTTATAGGTCTTTGTGTGATTTCCCTACCCACGCTGGGATGTCAACTGGTGGTGTCAGTTTTCAGGTCATGTTTAATTATGGTTATACTAAGATTTCGTGGGTGCAGTCATAGATAGAAGATATTTTGCAGTTTCAGTCCTCCCGGCCCTCTTCCAGGATGTCCCCTGAACCTTTGGTATAGGGTTATATTGTAGATGTTTCGATTGAGGATGGCAACACCATAGTTGTTCTCTGCATTTTAATGAGTTGTGGCTTTCTATGATAGTCTCAGGTTTTCGGTAAAACAAGTTTCTTTGATGAGGGGTAGGTACTACACTTGCCACATTAAATTGGAGCACAGGATCTATGCATGGATCTTTCACAATTATGGGTAGTCTGTGGTCTATGTAAACATTTTAAATGAACTTGCTTCAAATTTTATGAATTTCAAGATTAGCTCTGGTTTATCCTTTTTTTGTTTTTTCTTATATAACATTCTAGAATACAGTGAGCATCTTGTCCTGGGAATATTTAACTTCAAACTCTGTGATGTAAAAACTTCATGGACAGAAAGCCTAGCTGGCTTCATGGTAAATTATATTTTGCTTTAAGGAAGAAATGATACTCATAGCAAGACTACTTATGTAGACATTTTCAGTAAATAGATGAGGAAGGAAATTTATGAAACTACAATTTTATGAGATCAAAAATGGCCCCAATACCAAAATCTCAATGGCCAGTGAACCCAATACGAAAAGTTGTTATAAAAATAAAATTAGACATCTTTGGCCTTCACAAACTGAAAAAGTCTAACAAAATATTTTTTAAAAAAATAAATCAGACATACAAAGTCTGTAAGCTTTAGAAAGAATAATTCACAAGTTTGTGCATTATAAGAGAAAAACTGTGATCGTGTCAGTAAATACAGAGAACAATTGACAAAGTTCAGTCATGAAGTAGATTTGAAGTGACCTGTCTCATTCTGACAAAGACGTCTGCGGCACACTCCTTGCACAAACATTGTAAGAGAGTGGACACACCTTCTCCTTTATGCCAACTCCGACAAGGCTGTCTCTGTTTTCATCTTGACAGAAATCTTAGAAGGTTCTGTAATGTGAGGACGAAAGAAAGGGCAGGCAATTGAGAATCTCTGTAAAATTGTCTGTCTTCGTAGACAGTGAAAACCCAGAGGCACCTACAAGAAAGTACGACTTGGAGTCAGCACGGTGTTGAGCTGTAAAGCCACTTCCAGAGAGCAGCTTTGTGTATGCAGTCATATGCTGTGAAAGTTCAGTGTGAGAAGAGGTTGTCTGTCAAATTACCCTATGGAAATAATGGACATTGTTAGAAAAAGTAACTCCAAGCAGTTTGTTGAATTAAATGCAAAACTAAAAATGACTGAACTTTTAGAAGAAAGGGGGCAAAATCTGTATGACATTGAGGAACTCCAGTATTTCTCAGGCATAGAACCACCTGTATAAAACCGTGTATCTTATATCTCATCTAGTAAATAGTCTTGGTTTTTTAAAGACACAGTTATGACCACTTGACAGTTTTATGCGACTCAAGAGTTCTATGCCTAGTTCTTTTTCTAGGCGTATGTGTGTCAGTGCAAAAATTTGAGTGAGGATGCAGCCTCTCTTTTGTTTTATTTTAAATAGCGACCATCCTCAAATAGCCCAAAAGTGGAACAAATGCCTGGCTGAGATGGGTCAGAAATGTAGTCTCTAACCAGGACCACATTGCAGACAGCAGCATGGAGATGGCTCTCAGAAACTGTCGAACACACTCCACACGACCCATTTCTGTGAAGCTCTAGAACAGCAGTTCTCAAACTGTGGGTCACAGCCCCTTTGGGGGTTGCATGTCAGGTGTCCTGCACATCAGACATTTACATTAGGATTCATAGCAGTAGCAGAATCACAGTTCAGAGGTAGCAGTGAAAGAATCTTATAGTTGGGGGTCATCACAACATGAGGGGCTGTATTAAAGGGTCTCAGCGTCAGGAAGGTTAAGAACCACTGCTCTGAAATAAAGCAGAAGGGAATCTCCTGGTGCTTAGTGGTCACCTGAGCACTGCAGATGTGCTGTGAGAACTCTAGAGCCGTAGGTGTGCAGGGGAACTTTAGTGGGCGGGGCACATTTTAGTTTGCCCCATACAGTTGTGTAAGATGCCCTGAGAGAAGTAGCTGGGTGGAGAAAGGGTTGATTTTGCTCACAGTTCCCATACAGAGCAGCCAGGGTGGCAGGAGGAGCAGTCACAGTTGTGTAAGATGCCCTGAGAGAAGCAGCTGGGTGGAGAAAGGGTTGATTTGGCTCACAGTTCCCGGACAGAGCAGTCAGGGTGGCAGGAGGAGCAGTCATGTTCAATCCACGGTCAAGAGCAGAGCAGCGCATGCATGCCTGTGTGCATGCTGCTCCTCAGCTAGCCTTGTCTGCTCCTACACAGCTCAGGAACAGTGCCACCCACACTGGGCAGGCCTCCCACCCTAATCATTGCGGTTGATCTAGATAATCTCTTATTATTGAGATTCCCTTCTTAGCTGGTTGTGTTGGCTCATGCCTTTAATCCCAGCACTCAGGAGGCCAAGACAGGCAGGTTTCTGTGAGTTGAAGGCCAGCCTGGTCTACACCCTGTCTCGGGGAGAAAAAAGACTGCTAAAATATCATCGTCATCTGAGATTTCTTCTGGCCATCAAGGAAGAATTATATGTAAAGAGCTTGTTAGTTCCTGCTGTTAGTGTTCACAGATGTCTTTGCCATCTTCTATATTTTTATGTGGCAGACACTGTATTGTAATTTGTGCGTGTTACTTCTTGTTGTGCTTGCACATCTGCTAAGTTATCCCCTCCTTTGTATTGGAGGAAGCAGGTTCTGAGAGTGATGTCACATCCCAGGGTGACTCTATGGCAGCGGATCTGTAAACCCAGACAGGCAGCTCAGTCTGACTCCACCAAGATGGGTAGGAGAGCCTACCTCAAGGTGCTTAGGAAGTGGAGGTATTCTTCCAGGAAATTCGGAGGTCAGGGCAAAAGAAGCAAGCAGCAGAGATGAATCCTTCAGGAGAGACTTGAACACTGAGGCTTTTTCAAATCCTCACTCTTAGGTAGTAAGTGAATTTCTAACGAGTGACTAAACAGTGACCCTTCATTGAGTGGCCGAAGGCTCAATGCCCGATTTGTGTGTCGGGCAAGGGAGGGCCTCCAACGGAGTGCATTCCAGTCTAATAGCCTTGTACTGCAGTGGTCCATGTGCCAAAGGCTGTCTTGGTCCTAAAGAGCAAGAGTTCTTAGACACTTGACAGAATGTCCTTTCTTTTTATGCTTCCAATACCATCCTCAGCGATGACAGTGTAGGGCAACCCCTCCCTATCCTGCTGTGCCTGGCCTTGCATGTTATCAGCCACATACTGCACAGGGGAGGAGATTGATTGGGACATGGGTCAGGATCATTTAAGAGACTTCAACAGACTACCCTAGAGAAGCAGTTTCCATTTCCTGAGGCCCAGAGGAGGGGAGGACTCATTCTGTGTTACCTCTGTGGAGTCTCTACTGGCCACAGGCTTACCAGTGCTCATAAAGATGACTCCTGTAGGCTGTAGAGAAGGCCTGGCGGGAGGGAGAAGACAGCCTGATAATGAAAGTGGTGCATGGGGGCTCCTGGTTTAATGACTCAGTGCGTAAAGCCAGCTTTCATTTACAAGAGGTGGAACTCTCCACTACATTAGGGACCATGCTGAGGTCACCATGAATCTAAATCCTCTTGAACTAGCTATGATTATATTGGTAATATGTCAAGAGACAGACATATCTGTGCCTTTAGGCTTCACTGATCCCACCAGGAAAGCATTGAGTAGACACCAAGATGTTTTTCCCCTGAATATATGCAGTGAATTTCCCAGCTGCCTGCCTTTGATTCCAACTCCAAACCTTGGAATTTCTATTTTTATTGAAAAAGGACATTTTTTATTGAACATGTGAGTTCAGAAAAAAATAAGATTATTTAGCTTGTTAGTTGACTGTGTATTAAAAAACATTTTCTTTTGAGTTGTTTGTATACATTGAGAGATTCTTAAATGTCTGTCTGCTCTCTTAGTGATGGTTGACATCTGAGGCGCCCAAACTCTGCTTGGGATTTATTATTATTATTATTATTATTATTATTATTATTGTTGTTGTTGTTGTTGTTATTATTATTATTTTACTATCTCGCTATCTCAAGTATGTTCTCAGGTTTCTAGCTTCAGGTTTTGAAATGCTTGAAGTCACTGATTTATGTAGTTTGTGTTATAAGTCTATGGCTGTTGTTAGTTTAATTTATTATACTGAGGTTTTTACTTTTCTCTTTTAATTCAACGCAGAAGTAAACAGCAAGAAGTACTATAAGTATAGCGCAGAGAAGACCCTGAAGTGGCTGGTGAAAAAGGTGTGTGGCCTTGCAGACTAGACATAAGACCAGACCCATGACCATCCTGAATAGCCAGGAAAATGCCTGTAGAGATCCCAGGTTAAACAGAACCTAGTTTTCTTTTGATTGCATGGCCCTGCCCCTGAATGCCAGGAGCTCTTGTGGTTGGATGTTGCTCACATAGCTGGGGAGGGGCAGGTTAATTCTAAAGTCTTTCCTCTCCCCTCTCACAGCGCCTCCCACGGTGTTGTTTGGGGCTCAGAAAGCCCATGTGTTAAGATCATTCAGTACTGTGGCTGAATCACCTCTCGTTAACTCATTTTCCGACAGCTGGTGTCTTAGTCACTGTTCTGTTGCTTTGAAGACACATGAAGACAACTCTTCTTACAGAAGAATTTTTGAATTGGGGTCTTGCTTGCAGTTTCAGAAATTTAGTCCATTATCATCATAGCAGGGAGCACGGTGCTGGAGCAGTACCTGAGAGATTCATACTGATCCATAGGCAGAGAAGCAAAGAGGGCCGGGCATGGGCTTTTGGAACCTCACTTCCTCCAACAAGGCCACGCCTACTCCAACAAGGCCCTACCTCCTAATGCTTTCAGAGAGTTCTACTCCTTGGTGACTAAGCATTCAAAATACGAGCCTATGGCGGTCATTCTTATTCAAACCACCAGAGCTGGCAAAGATAGTTCTAGGTGCTTAAATATTTCCTGGATATCTGGTGGACCAAAAGCCATCTGGGGAGTCATGGCGTTGCAAAGTTATATTGAAAGTACATTCCTGCGTTTACCTCCTAGGTCAACCAAACTGTGGCGGCATTGAAAGCCAATAACATCAGTGTTGGAGCCCGGGTACAGTCATCTGCATATTTCTCTGGTGATCAGATTTCCAGGGACAAGGAAGGTAAGCAGAGGGTTGCCACAGAACTAACTGCTGTCTGCTCTATGAGGGTGGAAGCTTCCTGCTCTCCTGTGTAGACAGCCGTTCCTCTGAGCTCAAACACTGCCGGCTTCCAGCCTTAGGTGGTGCTGGTCACTAACTGTGGTTTGAACAATCTCATTTGTTTGGTGAACAGTATTGTATACTAATGGTGATAATGACTGTGAACACTCTTGCTACCCTTTATGAAGTGTTTGTAATATGACAGGTGTACCAGACATGTCATGAGAAGCAAGGCTGTGCCAAATTCCTACCTAGCAAATAGTGAAGCCAGAGGACTGCTGATGGAGGCTCTCAGCTAGACTACTACATGGCCTTTGGCCTTTGGCCTGGCCTTCATCCTGCCTCAGGGCCCCAGGGGGAGGTCACTCTTTAGATCCCAGTATCTTACATCTCCTCGGAGAGGTCTTGGTGTTCTAGTAGTGAAAATTAATTCTCTTTGCAAAAAAAAATGTTTTGGTTTACATTTCTGTCTTATTATTCCTTTCCTTCCTACCTTCTATCCATTCTGAGACCTGACCCTACAGTCTCAAGCAAGCTAGGCAGACTCTGCCCTACATGACATCCTCAGCCTGCTGGAGTGTGGTTGGCACAGAACACCAGAAACTTAAAAATTTAATGATCCTACATTCTGCTGATTCAGTTCTTCCTGTCCTGTTACCATGTTTGTGAGCATACTCATTCCTGTTCAGTAACTGGCTTCTTTATTGAAGCAGGCTTGCAAAAAAAAAATGGCCATAAAAAAGGGGATTCAAACAATTCTTGCTGTTAGGTCTGGTTTGTGATTTTGTTTGTATTTGGGTCTTAACTAAGAAAGCTGGCCTGAGTCTTTGGTTTGTAAAGGGCACTCGGGGCCATTTGCTGTGCACTCGCTCACACCTGTGGCAGCACCCCATTTTACATCTCATCCATTGTATTTCACCCCATTTTACATCTCATCCATTGTATTCTTCCTTTCCTGATGGGTAGGTCTTAGTACCCCTGTTTTACCAATGCAGAAACTGAAAGTAGAGTTTAAGTGAATTTCCAAACCCACGTAGAACAAGAATTTGAACTTGGATCAATTTGACTCCAACCACCCTATTATTACTAATTATTTTTTTTCATTCCGTATTCTGTTTCTTTCAGAGGACTATGTTCGCTATGCCCATGGTCTGATCTCTGATTACATCCCTAAAGAGTTAAGTGATGACTTATCTAAGTCCTTGAAGTAAGTGTCATCTCCAGTCTGACCCCAAGCTCCTTCGTGCTCCTTCTGGCAGGGGGTGGTTCAGTGGCATGGAGTGTCAGGTTATGATGAGATGTTAGCCTTGGGCTGTGCCACACTGTGTAACAGGAAGTGATTCTTAGTGGACATTCAGCAGAATGTTTTGACTTGGTGGAAATTGACTGTAGTAAAATAAGTTTAGAGTTAAAATTATAGCTCTGTGCAGTTATTAGAGGATAATATGTGTTAAAATTTTATCCCTCATGGCAGTTAATTTGGTTCTTTGTGGTCATTTTAAGAGAGAGATGGGAAGTAAAAAGAGACAGTAATAGTTTTAAAAATTACATGTAAAAGTTCTATAGTGTGCCTCACTCGCAGTTATAAGATCTCCACCACCAAGTGCCGTCCTGGTGCTGAGTGCTCAGATCACTGCAGACTGGAACCCTGAAGGCCTGCAAGAGTGGTTGGTCTTCAGGATGACCTTATTTGTAGCCTTCCTTTATAAAGATCTTTAATGTGTCTTAAATACGTTTTCTTGTTAATTTTCAAGATATTAGTAGTTGGTATTAAAGTTTTATATGCCTGATGACTTAATGGCTTTTTTTGATCCTGTTTAAATCCTTATTCTTCTTTATTGTATAATAGGAGATAATACAGTTGCTGCTTCCAAAAAATTCCATAGGTCCTGCTGTTCTAGTTTGCTTTCTGTTACTGAGATACAGCACTAACCAAGGATAACCTGGGGAAGGGAGGGATTATTTTGACCTACAAGTTACAGTCCATCTTCAAGGGAAACCTGGGCAGGAGCCTGGAACAGATACCAGGGTAATAAGAGACACTGCGTATTAGCTTGCTTATGTAGCTTTCTTATACACTTCCTGGGGATGGTGCTGCACACAGTGGGCAGGGTCCTCCTTCATCAATCAAGACAGTACCTCCCAGACATACCCACGGGCCCATCAGTCTCTTCAGGGCGATTCTTCAGTTGAGGTTCCCTCTTCCTGAGTAATTCTAGGTTGTGTTAAGTTGTCAGTAAAAACTGCTCATCACATCTACTTCAGAAAATTGTAGTGGAAGCTGGTTTCCTGCCCAGTTGCAGGTGTTGACAGCTTGCTTTTACTGTCTCTCTGCTTGATGTTCTCTGGATTCCCAAGCTGGCTTGTCTTGATAGAGGCCTTTGTTTCCTTTCCATTAATAGTGCTGATTTTTTTTCCATTACACTGAATTTTGGGTTAAATATTTTGAGTGAAAGAGAATGCAAAGTAAACTACTCTTCGATAGAGAGACAACAGCGTTCATGTAACTTTTCCCAACAGTTACAGTACTTTTTACTTTTAAATTAATGTCATTTATTTAAATAAATTGTCATTTATGAAGAAAAAAATGCTCCTCTGCCAAAATGCAGTCATGGAGGTGAAAGGTAAGCCACTGACTTCAACAAAACAGGTTTTAACTGTGTCTTTAGCGTAAACATGGCTATGTTTATGTAAGGACATAAGAGGTAAGATGTCATTCATTCAGTGAGGTTGCCCTCCTCACTGAGGTGACCTGGATGATGTAAAGGTCGGGTCTCTCTGCGCATAAGACTCACCACAGCTTCTCTGTCGTCTATGAGACGTGAGACATACCATGACCATGATTCTCACTGTTAACTTCCTTAGGCTTCCAGAACCTCCAGCTTCAGTTCCAAACCCTCCATCAAAGGTAAGAAACTGTGACCAAGACACCTTTAGGGACTTAGAAAACTACTGTGCTTTTAACCGTCACTTCAGCCTTTTCTATTTTATTTTAAAGGGGGAAAAACCTGTCTTGAATGCTTGCGTGACATAGTATAACTTGAACTTTGTACTGTATGACTGTTTTAGTTTGTAGATTTTTCCTGGATGGTGTAAACCTTGTTGATTATAGCAAAGATGCTTCTATTAAAATATATTGGTGAGGGCTAGAGAGCTGGCTCAACAGCTCCAAGTACTCTGCGATATGCTGAGATTTAAGTGCAATGTGACTTCACAGACTCCATCTTAAAAGATGGGACTTCTTTTAAGACAAGTGGTGACCTAGGATTGACCTCAGTTCCAGGAATGTGCTGTGATAGAGAAATTTAAAATGGACAGCCAGTGAAGGTGTGAGACCAGAAAAGTTAACGAGGTCCAGATGTCTCTGAAGCCATCCTGCCCTCACAGATACCTAGTCAGTCATTTATGGTTCTCAGTTAGGACTTCACGCCACAAAACTGACAATGGTTTCAGAAATCCTCTTACTCTGTACCCTCTTTACCCAATCCCAGACAACAAGACATGTACCCCTTGTGACATTTTCCCTTTGTAAAAGCTTGTCTTTTTCTGAACTCAGGCTGCATTCTTTTCTAACCCGCTGCATCCATGTGCTGGAGGTTTGTGGTCCGAGCTTAAGCTTGCTAAACAAAGATTCTCTTGCATTTATATCAGAAAACCGGCTTTATGGTTTCTTTTGGGATTCCGAGATACGGCCATAACAGCTCCTTTTGCCCAGAGAACCAGAGTTGGTTCCCAGCACCCACGATAGGTTCCTACAACTACCCATAACTCTGGCTCCAGTGCTCCAGAGTATTTGATGTCCTCTTTAGCCTCAGTGGGCACCTGCACACAGCTTTGCATACACACACATACATATAAATAAAAATAGAACAAATCTTTACAGGTTTTGCCTCTTGAGATAGGGTCGTACTGTGTGGCTCAGGCTGGCTTTGAACTTAGTCCTTCTGGTTTAGTCTCCCAAGTCTGGCATTACAGGTGTCTGCAGCCACACTGGCTGAAATCTTCTTGCATTGACTACATATAACTGAAAGTCATGTTGCCAAGTTTTAATTGTCATTGGCACAAAGGGCACAGCATGATTTTTGTGACACAAAGACTCCTTTGAAAAAAGGATGTCCTGGACTCTTTCCTGAGTTTGAAAGATTACTTCTATAAGATTGTCTTCCGTTAATAGTAACCCTTTGCATGTTTGTGTTCATGCATATATAAGGGTGTGTGTGCACACGCATGTGCGTGTATGTGGATGCACACTGCATATACACACATGCCTGTGAAAGCTAGGGGACAGCTTCAGATACACCATCCACCTTGTTTTCTTACTGTCTTTTACTGGCTTAGAGCTTACCAATTAGGGCCAGGCTGACCTGCCTGTCTCTGTCCCCCCAGTGCTGGGATTACAAGCATATGCCACTGCATACATCACTTTGTTCTGCTGCTTCTCATGTTAGCAGGCAAGCATTCATCTCCCCCAGCTTTTTTGGAATGCCTTTCCTTCTTCGGAATGCTCCCAGAATTGCTACTCTGATTCCTCCAAAGCTTGTGCTAATTTCCCAGATCCAGATGAAGAAGCTTGGTGTTAGCTATACCTAGTCACAGCTGTAGCCTACCTCACAGTTATGGCCAAGGCTTAGGTCCTTATGTGTTACTCCAGAATGAGAACAAGGACATACCTTGATTGTCTAAAACAGTGGTTTTCAACCTTCCTAATGCTGCAATCCTTTCTTTAATACAGTTCCTCATTTGGTGACCCCAACCATAAGACTATTTTAGTTGCTATTTCATAGCTATAACTTGGCTACTGTTATGAATCATAATGTAAGTGCCTGATATGTAGGATATATGATATTTGACCTCTGTGAAAATGTTAGTCAACCCCCCCACAGGATCATGACTCACAGGTTGAGAACTGCTGGTCTAGGGTATCACCCCTGTAAAGGATAACACTGGGAAGATCCATAGATGTCTGCTCTGCTCAGATACTTTCAGTCTAGGTTAACCTCTAGCAGTAGCTACAGAGGACAGAGAGAAAAATAATTGCCCTGCTAGAACAGGTTGTAGGCACTCTCGACATTTGTTGATTTCTCTTCTTCAAAAAAAGATGAAGTGTATTTCTCCTCACATCTGTGTCCCTTGGGAACTCTGGGATACCTGTGAATTAGTCTAAACTCATGTTTGCAAGTTTTCATATTTTTAAAACAAGATTTATTTATTTTTATTTTGTATGTCAGTATTTAGCCTTCATATGTACAGTGCCTGCAGAGTCCAGAGTTACAGAACGGTGTGAGCTGCCATATGGGTGCTGGGTAGTGAACGAAGATCTTCCCAAGAGCAACCAGTGCTCTTAACTACTGATTCATTTTTCCAGTGTAGACAGAAACAGCCAAAGCAGCTTCTTTATTAACCAATGGTACATGAATGAACATATTCACAGCATACAGAGGAGAATCCCACATCCTTCCAGTCTGGTTTTCACCAATGAGACCTTCTGGAATAAAGTATTTCTTCCTTTTCTTTCCTTTATTGTTGTTATTTTGAGACAGGAATTTATTGTAGCTCTGACTAGCCTGGAACTCAGAGAGGCCTACCTGCCTCTACCTCCAAAGTGCTGGTAATGAAGGAGTGCACCACCACACCTGATACTTCCTCCTTTCTTTTTAAAATATTTTCATTTTATTTTTCCACTTATTTATTTTTGAGGCAGCATCTCTAGCCTAGGCCTCACTCACAGTCCTCTACCTCCATCTGTGAATGACTAGGATTATAGCCATGTCCTGTCATACCTGTCTGTCAGCTGCTTTGCCCCACTGTACACTAACTGTTGAATCACTAGCCTTTTATTTATATATATGTATATATAATTTATATATGTATACATAATTTTTCAGTCTTCATGAATTTCATGTATCTACATAATGTGTTTTGAACATACCGAGTAATATGTTTCTTTAGCTTCTCCATTCCTGTTTTCTATTTTGTTTTTTTTTTAATTTAAGCTTCTAACATTAAGTAATTTATGGGTTTTATCATTTTGGATTTAGATCCAAGGTCAGCAATTTTTCTTCTGTAAAGGCCAGACTGTAACTTTAGACCAGTGATTTTCAACCTTCCTAATGCTGCAACCCTTTAATACAGTTTCTCATATTGTGGTGACCCCACCATGAAATTGTTTTCATTCCTACTTAATAACTGTAATTTTGCTGCTGTTATAAATTGTAATGTTAATGTGTGTTAACTGATGGTTTTAGGTGACTTCTGTGAAAATGGGGTCATGACCCACAGGTTGAGAACCACTGCTTGAGCCAATGACAAGACTGAAGTAGTCAGTGACTGTAGACTAACGCAGACAATGACTGCAGACTGACGCAGACTCTGACTGTAGACTGACGCAGATGGTGATTGTAGACTGACGCAGACTCTGACTGTAGGCTGACGCAGACTCTGACTATAGGCTGACGCAGACGGTGACTGTAGGCTGACGCAGACTCTGACTGTAGGCTGACGCAGACTCTGACTGTAGGCTGACTCAGATGGTGACTATGGACTGACGCAGCTGGTGACTGACTGACAGATGGTGACTGTAGAGTGATGTAGGCACTGTATGCAGACTGAAACGGACAGTGACTGTGGGTTTCCTGAGCAGTCTATGAGCTCTAAGACGTCTCAGTTGTGTACTTAGTGAGAACACAGGTGCTACAGCACACAGTGCATCTGTGCTTCAAGAAAACATCTTTTATAAAATTCAGCACTGACTGGATTTGGCCTGTGGGCCTTAGTTTGCCAAAACGTTTAGATCTCAGCCTCTCGTGCTCCTGAGAGCCTCGGCCTCAAGTCTAGATTGTTTGTTGCCTCCTACTCCTTCATGTGACCTAGGGATTCTGGGGTTCAGAGGGCATGCTGTACTGGATGATATAGTTTAAACAGCACAGAGTGTAGCTAGGTGCGGTGGTGCACTCCTTTAATCCCAGCACTTAGGAGCAGAGTCAGACAGATCTGAGTTCAAGGCCAGCCTGGTCTACAGAACGAGTTCCAGGACAGCCAGATCTACACAGAGTAATACCATCTTGAAAAACAAAACAAATAAAAACGTTGAAACAACATAGGTTGCCTGTGACCTTCCTGTTTGTGCCCAGGAGTTGACTGGTTTTTATAAAAGTATGAGAGCTTGCTTTCAGGAGTCTGTGTGTGTAGTGATAAAGGGTTGCATGGAACTTCACATCCTTACTGTACACGAGCCTCCCTTGTCTGAGGTCCAGCGCCCCACCCCATCAGGTTTTGACTTTTCACTGTCAACTAACAGCAGAATATGGTCGGTGGGCTTGGAGACATTTTTGTAAGAGCGCTGAAGGCAAGGGACTGTTGGTCTGGGGTATACTGCCTGTTTCTCTTCCTAGAACACTTCTGCTCAGTCACATTCTTTGTGTGTCTTTCTGACTCGTTATTTCTCCTGAAGCAACTGCCCAGTCCATGGTTCAGACTTTTAAATATCAAAATAGCAGGAAATACCACATCCCCTTATTTCTCACTGTATATAGCAGAATTATGCCAGAATGAACATAAAAACTAGTCACATTCAGAAGATATTGCTCTCCTCCCCTCCGTCCCTTCCTTCACTGTCCATCTTCACTTTTTGTCCCTCCCCTCCCTCATCCCTTCATTTTCTTCCCTCTCATCCCTTTCCCTTCCTCTTCTTTTCCTGTTTTCCTTTAATAAACACTTTAACTTTTTTCATGTGGATGTGAACTTTTAAAACACCTTCCTTCTTCCTACAAGTTGAACGTTTGTATGGTGGTATCCTTGTCCTAAGTACTAGCAATTTCCCTGCTCGACTTTTCAGGGAAGCGAGGCAGGTCCAAGTGCTTTATAATGCTTTCTCTCTGTGGTATATTTTAATTTATTCTTTGACAATTCCGTGCATATGTATAATACATACTGCTGGCATCTCCTCCACCCTCCCATCCTTCCCCGACTACTGCAAATCCCCCCTCCTTCTGTTGGGCCCTAAGGCCCCACCAAGGAGGAGGTCACCCCAAGAGACACTCTCACCACAGTTGATGCAATAGCAAGAGGAATTTTTATTTTGTTGCTGCAGCAGAGGTCCATCAGCTTCGAGAGGAGAAGGACCCCCACTTTGTCTATTACAGGCTCTTTTAAAGGAGAAAACCACAGAATCAAGGGGGTGTACAGAATCAAAAGGGAGAGTCCAGAAATCATTTGTCAACTATTTTGACTAGTTCAT
>LOJH01020091.1:14093-26541 GCA_001685095.1 Ellobius talpinus
ATCAAAAGGGAGAGTCCAGAAATCATTTGTCAACTATTTTGACTAGTTCATTCAGTGGTCAGCTAACTCAGTGCTATGGTGGTTGCTGCGTTGGTTGAACAAGGAGGAACACTTTCAGGTTATCTGCAGGTCGTCTCAGCCCAGCTCCAGGGTCTGGGTCTATTGAAGAAAGACCACAAAGGGGATGGAAAGTACTCAAAGCTCCAGTGCATGCGTGGTTGGTTCCCAGGGTCCTGGTTCCCAGGAAGGGGGGTGCAGTAATGCTGAGGTGCCCCAAAGTCTTTCACTTCCACCATTTCCCACCTCAGTCTCTCATGTCTTTTTATTTTGGTTTTGCTTTATGGCCCACTGGGTTTAACCAGAGCTCCCCCTGTGAGCATTGTGTGTGAAGCCGTCCTCTGGAACCTGAGAAACTCACTGGTTGCTGTATCACCTGAAGACCATTGCTTCCTTTCTCCTCAGAGCGTACGGGTGCCTCTAGTTTGTCTAGGGGGGACCGGGACCCACGAGGCATCTCCATCTGTAACTTAATGTTTCTTGCCCGTGTCTTGTTCATCCCCTTTTTAAGTGCAGTGGTTCTGCGCCTGTGCACGCCACAGTCATGCCATGCTTATAACAGTGCTCCTGGCCTTCCTCTCGGTGATCTAGTACTTGCATCTTTTGCCCTCTTTTCGGTGGTATTCTGTGAGCCTTACAGGAATATGAATGTCCCATTTAAGGCTGAGCACTCAATAAGCCTTTTGTTCTCATCACCCTGACTTAGATTGTTCCAAAGAGAAGTTTCCTTGGTCAAGGCTAAGGACAGTACTAACCTTGAGTCCTCTCTGACCTGTTCCTAGCTTCTGCAACCTCTGCTCGGTCTGCGAGCACCTAGACATCCTATCCTGAGTCAATGGAAAATCACTTGCGATAGAGAAGGGGCACAAACACCTTCATGTCTTCATGTTCAACCTTCATATTGCCAGATGTCAGCCGTGCTCTCCTAGCTGAAGGCCTGTCTAGTTCATGATCCCCCTCTGCACCGTACCCGGATGCCATGGTGGATTCTTTTGTTCATTTTATCTTTTGAGACAGAGTCTCAGTCAGTCATTCAAACTGGACTGCAACTCATTTTGTAGCCCAGGTTGACCTTGACCCACAGGGCAGGCCACTTGTCTCAGCCTCCTGAAGTGCCAAGAATGCAGGCATGCACACCTGGCGTGCATCCGCTCACTTTGTGCTGGTAGGTCATTATTGAATAGTAAGCCAACCTTTGCTGTTGATGATTCCCTTGCTAGAGATTGCTCTGTGGCCGAGAAAATCTTCCTCTTTCTTATGGCAAGGCATTTCCCTGTGTCTTTCTTTATCTTGTGTCCTGGAGCCCGTGAGCAATGACTCTGCTGGTTCTTTGTCCAGCAATGCAGAGTGTGAAGGAATGCGGCTGCATTTCTCGAGGGCACTGGTACTGGCTTGTATGTATCTAGGAGTTCCAGGAAGACTTAAAAAGGTCTGTGCAAATCCACATTGTGATCACCCTGCAGTCTGCTCTCCGCGCAGCACAAGGCCATCCACTCAGCTCTGCTTTCTCTGAGAAGAGGGGTGTGACTTCCTTTCCACATTATGTTCCCCTGAATTCTCAGCCCGGGTCACAGAAGTCTCGAATACAGGACATGTATGAGGAGCACAGGGATCTTGTGAATGGCAAAAATATGTGAAAGTGTGACCTAGCTGCACTGGACCTAATGGATACAGAATGTATATGAAGACTGAGATTAACACACACATGTGTGCACACACACAATATGTGTACATAGATCATTTTTTTTAAGATAAAAAAAACCCTATGAGACAGGCAGTAGGATGGCTCAGGGGATAAAGATGCTTGCTAGCCAGTCCTGAATTCTCTGAAATCTATGTAGTAAAAGCAGACAGCCAAGTTCTTCAAGTTGTCTTTTCTCTTTCCCATGTGTGGCATGGCATGCACATACCCAAGCAAACGCACAAGTAAATAAATAAGTGTATTTTAATTTAGCTTTTGTTTGTTTTGAGATCTAGCTCCACATCCTCTGCCAGCACCTGGAGTGTTTGTTTAGGTCTCCTCTTCTCTGGCTGCTTGCTGTGCAAGGGTTTTGTGTGGATGAATGGGTAAGCTGAATGGAACAGAAAAGGCAAGGCTCCCGCTGTGCAGAGTTGGTGATGACAGAGTCCCGCTGCCTATGTTCAGTGGTGGGCATTAGAGCAGACTGGGGCCGGATGGAGTGGCCCCCCTGGCAGCAGGGTCCATAAGGGGGATTATTTTCTCCAACTTTTGTGCCTTTTATTCGGCCTCTCAGCTGCCCTTGCACTCTGTAATGACCAAGGAGCCCCACAGTGCCTGATGTGTGCAAAGTCATTGAAGGCCTGAGGGACCAAGTCATATACCTGTTCTCTTGTGGCCTGTCATCACCAAGGCTGCTTCCTGGAAGAGCCATGTGGCCTCCTCCCCCAAGTTCTTGTGAAATGTGAAGGAGAGTGTGCAGAGTGTACCTGTTGGCGTCCGCTGGGTCCCAAGGGTATATCTGTTTGTTTTTAATGGATGGTGAGAGGATGGTGTCTGACCTTGCTTCGGTGCTCTAACATTGCAGAAACTAAAGGTATCAGATGAACCTGTAGAAGCCAAAGAAGATTACACTAAGTTTAACACTAAAGACTTGAAGACTGGCAAGGTATGTGTGTCCAGGTGTACTGGCGCGTTGCACAGGCCCAGTGGCTTCACGTTTCCCATGATGCCTGCACTATTGACTACACTTACACTTTTCACCAGGAAAAATGATTAACTTGCATTTCGAACGTCATAATTTATTCACAATTGTTCAGATAGTGAACGTGTTAGAGTAATACATTTTGCAAATCCAAGGAAAGCCTTGGGTGTACAGAAAGGGGTTGAATTTTGCTGTGTGTTCATAGAGCTATGGAAGAGAGGGAACCAAACCTCTCCAGGAATTGTTTTTCAACCCCATTGCCAAGAAGGTTCCGAGAAATTATAGTAAATAACAAACGACAGGTTCCACTATTAAGCATGCACTGCAGATGTCTGCCCAGTAGCGTTCCTTGCTGGCTTCTATGTTACATGTGCATCATGGGTAACATGCTGCATTTTTTACCTAGGTCTCGCTCTGCCCTTTTATTTAGCATTATGAGAGTGTGCGCCATTAAACCTCTCACCACACTAGTCCTGGCACGTAGTCACGTGAGTTTACCATTTCCTGTGTTTGCACATTCAGGTTAGCGACTGCCTGGATTGCTTTGATAAAACCAGGGTGTTCTTATTTAGTCCTTGCTGTGACCACTGCATTGCCCTCACTTTAGAAGACCAGACTTTTCAGGCGATGGAAATAGACAGCTAAATGCTCCCAGGAAGCTGTGACTCCCAGCCCCTGCCTGCCACCGGACTGTACCGAGTGTTATTTGTACTTTTGAAGTTTTTGCTTGTCAAATGAGACATTTCCTTAACTAGAAATGTCTGTTTTCCGGGTTGCTTGTTGGCACTTTGTATTTGCATAGACTGTGAGCTGTTACCCTTGCCTGTTTCTGTGTTGTGACAACACTGCTTTTCTGTTAATGTGAGGTTTATTCTAAGTTAAGGCTAGTAACTCTTTTTATGGCACATCCAGGGCACAAAGAAAATTCCCCATGTATTTTTAGCCTTTTTGCTTGATTTAAAACAGTTGAAAGTTTTTTCCTGTGGCTAGGTATATAATTTGCATTTCTTTATGATTCCCCCCCACACTTTGTGCTCACCCATCCCAAGACATGTTATCTCCCATTTAGATTTTAGCAATGTATCATTTAAGGTTTTTTTTTCAACTTTAATTCCTTGGGCATAAAAATTCTAGTTTTGAGTTTTGCTCAAATATCTCAGTCTTTCGGTGTTCTATTTGGGGACATTGTGAGTCTCTCTGGTGGAAATCTTTCTGCCCCATCTTCCATGGAAAAGCCATTCACTTCCCAGTGGTTACACTCTACCACAGCACAGAAGAGAGTTAGTGGCTGGGACCAATAGAAGTTTCCAGGGCAGAGTGAAGTAGAGTCAGCTCCTTAGCAAGCATTTCCCTTTTGCCACCGCAGTGGGACAGCGAGGCCGCAGCCTGGAACACACCACCTTGTAGGCCATCTTTTGATATGACAGCGCTGCCCTTGGTTTTCTGTAGAACACAAACAAAATCGGATTGTGAGCTCCTCATCATCGGGTGGAAAATACAGGCTGTGACTCCCCCGACTGTTGCTGTCATTGCCGCCATTGTCTGTATCATTCCATTTAACGCACCCTCAAAATGGTCCCCAGCGGAAACCATCTGGAGCTTTCACTCCACCGCCCCTGTCCCCACTGTGCAAGACTCAGGCTGGTGTGATTGCTGTGTATGATAACTTACAAATATTGCAAGTCTCTCTTGTTTTTCTTAACAGAAAAATGGCAAAATGACTGCAGCTCAGAAGGCTTTGGCTAAAGTTGACAAGAGTGGGATGAAAAGTCTTGATGCTTTTTTTGGAGCAAAAACTAAAAAATCTGGAAAGATTTGAAGTGTTGAATAAAATCTGGTGTCGCAGGAAAAGAAGTTTGCCTCCGCTTGTCCTGTCTTCCCTCTTCTTGCGCTGCCGTCCTGATCCTTAGTCCATCTGCTGAACAACAGAAGTGGTTCTCAGGTCCCCCAGTCCTCACTGGGGTTTGACTTTGTGTCTAACAGGCTATGGGAAAGTATTCGTGGGAGCTACTGCCTGGGCCCCGGAATGTTTGCCATAATGGAAAGTCATCAAGTGCACAGAGTTCAGAGTCGCGGCTTCCTCGGGAAGGTGTGAGTGCTGCCCCGCTGTTCTCTACTCCCTTGTGTGCGGCTTCAACTGAAATGAGATGGACAAAACTGGACATTTTGGTAACTCTTATGATTAGCCATATTTTTGTTTGTATGAATTCATGTTCTTTGTTTTAAAAAGTATAGAAATAAAACAAAATTGCAGTCTCTCTCCTTTCTGTTATGCAAACACAGCTAGATAATTTTCTTAGAATAAAAAATATTTTCAAGAACTCTAGTAGTAATTTTGTTTCTATTTACACACTCTCATTTTCTGAGCGTTTCCCCAGCTTCCTGGGTATTCTTAAACAGGCCTGTTAAGGCCTAGGAAGGAGCTCAGTGGTGGTAGGAGATGGGGCACTTACCTGTCATGCTGGAGGTCCTGGTTCAGTCTCCAGAACTGCCAAAAATAAATATAGGGATGCTTAATTTAAACTACACTATAATTTTCAACTCTTTGGATATTTAATCATTTAATAACCATTTTCCTATACAAAACTCCTCCAGGTAAGGTTCAGGGGTCACCAGGAAAAGGGGGGGGAGGAAGATTTTAAGAGCCAGAAGAACAGGATTCTGCTGCGAGAGTGTCTCCTAGAACTGACGGAGGCGCTTTACCCATGAAGTCTTACCAACATGGCTGCCTAACCAAGGTGCACATGGGGCAACAACAGTAGACATGCTATTGTGGAAGGGGAGGGGGCCTCAGCCCTAGAGAACGAGCTGCAGACAACTACGAATGCTGAGAGCCGGAGAAACTGTTTCCAAGGAAGAGCACACCACGTGGTTATTAAATATTAAGTGGCCAGCCCTGAAAACAAACATGCAGGGAACATTATATGGATCGAGCAGGTTGTATTGATATATTTAGGAGTGTGTATAGATATTAAAGAAAAAGTGGTTGTGAATTTGAGAGCAAGGAGGGATACATGGGAGGGGTTGTAGAGGGGAATGGGAAGGGGGAAATTGTGCAATTATAATTTAAATTTCAAAAGATATTTTTAAGCTCTGTTTATTTTCTAAATCTTTGGTATTTGAAGTGCCATAGTAGATGTAATATTTGTCCACATCTTTTATTCTTTAAAATAGTTTTTGAAATATAGGCTTACTGATGAAAAATGTATATATACACACATAGATATATTGGTATGTATATGTGTGTCTATATATTTGTGAAAACACTTCACAAAAAAGTTAACAAGCAGTGTATTTTGTTTCTTAGGTTAATAAAAGGCATCTTAATAGGTTTTTTAAATTGTGTGTGCGTGTGTAAGTTCAAGCACTGATGTGCCACAGCACACAATCAGCAGTCAGAGGAAACCTTGGCTGTACTGAGGCAGGATCTTTGTTGTTCACTCTGTGTGCACCAGGCTGGCTGGCTGGCGAGCTTCCGGTGGTGGGGGTGGATCTCCTGTCCGCCTCCCACCTTGTCGGCAGAGCGCTGGGTTATAGGAATCTGCTGCTGTTCCTGGCATCATGGCAGTTCTGGGAATCTGAACTCAAGTGCTTGACTCAGCCGTCGCCGCAGCCCTTGGAACGGTCATAACTAACATTTTCTTGATTAAAAATGATGTTGAACATTTTCACATTTATTACCCAATTACCATCATATAGAAAATTGTTCTTTTTCCTTGGTCACTTGGGGTGATAGCCAAAAGCTGTCTACTGTAAATTATTATCAACTATCATGGTCATTAATAAGTTGCAGGTAAATATTCCCTGACTTTATAAGCATCTATTCCCCTTATAATGTCACAAATACTCATTTTAGGCCCTACTATTGTTTTTCTCTTTTTAAATTCAGGTCTTCTATATTTACTTTCTTTAAAGAACTTTACCTTTTCCATTTGTTCATCTAAGAATTTATATTGGGAAAATCTGTAGATTTTCCTGTCCAATGAGTTTTTTATGAGTTGGTGCTCATTTGTTCCAGTAGGGCTAGGGAGAGACCCTTCACGCTTGCCTCCAGTATTGTGTGTGTGTTTAATCTGTTTGTGGGTATGCATACATGCTACACATGTCTGTGGGTGTGTAGATGCCTGAAGTTGGCATCAGGTATCCTCTATCTATGCCTTACGCTCTCAAACAAGGACTCCCACTACACTTGGAGCTCATTGGTACGGTTGAGCTGGCTGAACAGTGAGCTCCATTGCCCACCTGATGCCCCCTTCCCACTTCCAGTGCTAGGATTGCAGATGTGTGTCTGCACCTGACTTTTTCCATGGACTCTGGGAATCTGAACTTGGGTCCTCATGCTTGCACTGTAGGTATCTTACTGACAGCCTCTGGCCCCACTTTTGTATCTATTAAATATGCTGCAATCATTGTTTCTTCTTTCTACAGTCAGATAGGGCAGGTTCTTGTACTTTGCCTGCATCATCTGAGTCAGGCTTTCCCCCAAGGAACTAGAGAGTATAATCTAGAAACTATCGTCTAGGTGTATGGTAGGTTGCCATGGTAGGTTGCCATTCGGTGTCCAAACCTAGGAAGTGATTCAATCTGTGTACACTGTTTATATACACACTCCCAAACATACTTGTATCAATCTTTCTAAGCCAGTACCCACTGATGTGTGATGTCTTTGGATTCCTTCATTAGGCTGAAGCAGCTTTCTTCTATTCATAGTGCTTCAAGTTCTTAACATATGTTAAAATGCTAATAAATGTTAAATTTTACCAAATAATTTTTCTATCTATTGGGAGGATCATAAAATTATTTTAACAAAACTATTTCAATATTAGAGTTATGGTGATTGAAAGGGTTAAGGCCTGTTCACATTCCTAGGATAACCCTGATTTGATTGTGTTTATTATTTTCTTTTTATTATTATTATTATTTAATTTTATTCTTACAAATACAGTACTGGATATTTCTAATATATTTTTACAGATTTTTATAGTCCTGTTCATGAGGGATACCAGCCTGTAGTTTTCCTTCCATATAATCATATAAAACTGGCCAGTCTTAGTTCACCTTCTATTGCTATAATAAAGACACCATGACCAAAAGCAACTTGAGAAGGAAAGGTTTTATCTGGCTTACATTTCCAGGCATTCAGGGATGGCAGGGCAGGAACCTGGATGCAGGAACTAAAGCAGAGGCTGGAGTGGTGCTGCTCACTGCCTTGTTCCTCTGGCTTGCTCAGTTTGCTTTCTTAGAGAACCCAGGACCACTGCCCAGGGATGGCACCCACAGCTGACTGAGCCCTTCCACATCAACCATTTATCAAGACAGTGCTCACAGACTTGCCTGGATGCCAATCTGATGGGGGCAGTATTCTCAATTGAGGCTCCCTCTCAGATGCCTGTGACTTGTGTCAAGATGAAACAACAAGAAATAGGAATAATAATTAAAAAAAACAAAAACAGCTAAACAACACATGGCCTTAAAGAGAATTGAAAAATACCTTTATAATTTTTAAAATATTCATTTATTTACTGGTCTGTGTATGAATGTTTAGCCTACATGTATGTCGGTGTACCAATTGCATGCAGTGCAGGCAGAGGTCAGAAGAGGACATCTTGATTCCCTGGAACTGGAGTTATAGATATTTGTGAGTTACTATATGGGTGGTGGGAATCAAACCCCAGTCCTCTGGAAGAGCCCAAGAAATACCTTATAATAACTTGTCTTTGGAGGAATTTGGGGAGATGTGTGTTTCTTCCTTGTAGATTAGAATTCACTAGTGACTGTTGGGCTAGGGATTTCTGAAAAAGTCTTTTATTATAATTTTAATTTTCATAGTGCTATTCCAGTTTTCTCCCTTTTCTTCTGCCAGTTTTAGTATTTGTCAGGTTTTTTCAAGTTTTTTATTAGAATATGTTAATTATAAGCACATTAGGTCTCCATACATGTATATAATGTACTTTAATTATATCTACCCATCTCCCTCTCTGTGATGCCTTTCCTTTACCAAGATGGTCCCCCTCCTGTCACGGCTCCTTTCTCTTGTGCATCTGTTGGGATGTGCCCTTTTGCATGTGTGCATCTGTTGTGATGTGCCCTTTTGTGTGTGTGTATCGGTTGTGATGTGCCCTTTAGTGTGTGTTCATCTACTGTAATGTGCCCTTTTGCGTGTGTGCATCTGTTGTGTTGTGCCCTTTTGCGTGTGTGTATCTGTTATGATGTTCCCTTTTGCATATGTGCATCTGTTGTGATGTGCCCTTTAGTGTGTGTTCATCTACTGTAATGTGCCCTTTTGCATGTGTGCATCTGTTGTGATGTGCCCCTTTGCATGTCTGATATTGGTCATTTGCATCATTTTTCCTTTCTTGATTAGCTCAGGTAGTTTATCCATTCCTTGTATCCCTTCAGAACCATTGTCACATGACTTGGCAGGCTGAGGGGACACCTGTGGCAGCTCTCCTTCCTGTTAGAATTGGTTTCTTGGTAGTTGCAGTGAGCTGACTGTTCACATGATTTCTTGGTATTGACTTATTTGCTTAAGTACCTTGAATTTTGAGTTTATGGTTGTCCTTAAGTTTAGAGGTCTCTGGGCAATAGTTTTCAAATATTTCTCTGCTGTTTTCCTTCTTTGCTCGCTATACCCTCAGGCTTTGGGACTCCCTGTGTGCTAAGCCACTTGACTGTTACCTTGACACAGAGTTTCTGTTTTCGTTTCATTCATTTTCTGTTTTGACAGCTCCGCTGTGGCTTTAACCATACTCTGGTTTGTAGCACCCCACCCTCCATTAATCTCTATTAACGCTATTTTTCATTAATAGAAAATTGCCATCTCTAGGCATCCTTTGGTTCTTGTCTCTTCCCATTTCTGCTGTGTTTCTTATGTTACAGTCACAATACTTTGAATGTCCTTGTCTCCTGGCTCCACTGCCTTTGTCATTTCTGGCCTGGCTTCTGGTTTTCTCTTTAGTTTGCAGACCTGTTATGCTTGTCCTAACTTTTTACAGTGGTAGGAATTAAACCTGGGTCCTTGAGCATGCTAGGCAAGTGCTCTATCACTGAGCTACATCTCAGCCTTTTTTCCCTTTGATTCATAGGGAAAATGCAAAAATAATAAGGAACATGTTTGTGTACTCTTATCCCTGTGTTCCCCAGTGCTAACCCTTTGCATAGCTGTGCTGAAGTAATCAAAACTGGGCTATTTATAACATTGGTCTGTTAATCAGTGGCTTTATGGGAGTTTTACCTTTCTAATATTTTCTGTTCCAGAATTTATTTCATGATCCTGCATTGTGTGAGGTTCCCTAATAGGCATTTTCTAATTTTCAGGATTCCCTTACTGTTTCTTTTATCTTTCAAGTCCCTTGGTATTGAACCATTTGAGAATAACACTTGGTTACTTTTGCAGAACGCTCTTCACTTTTTGAGATTCCTCGAGAGTATGCTACTATTCCATCTTCTCATGTGGTCATCCCTAGAGCTACGAACATCAGTCATATCAGGCACTGGAGAGCTTTTGTATTTGGTGCTGGTTTGGGTGCTGGGTGTAGCTCATTTAATCCCTATGACAACTAGAGTTGCAGAACAAGTAGCCATAGGAGCTAGGTAGATGGTCTTCGCTGCAGCAGGAGGAATAGCTCAGTCTCGAAGCTTAGGGAGTTGTTTCCAGAAGCCTGTATGCAGATGCAGCCAGGGTACAAATGTGGACTGATGAAAAGAGTTACAGGAAAAGTTAGTGTGAAACAAACTTCAGGGATAAGGAAAATACAAATATGCTTAGATTTAAGCGTAGGTGTTGACAGCAAAAAAGACCTATAAAGACCTCAGCAGTGTGTGTTGGTGGGTGGGTGGGCAGTTGGAGAGCTCAAATGATGCAATCCTTACGTTTCAAAAGATTAAGCAAAAGTGTTTTGTTATGTTCATTTTTAATTTAGAAATGTTTTTCCTTTGGGGAAGGAGACTTTAACATTGATTGGCCACCATAGCCAGGTTTCTATGTGGGTGCTGGGAATCTAAGTCATAAACTAAGGTTAGAGAGTGAATTGTGCAGATTTACAGAGAAGCGAGTGCTGTGAGAATAAAAACATCAAAAAAAAAAAAGATGAGAGGAATTCTTACTACACACGAGTCACAGAGAAGCCCAGGTACCTCTTTTGTCTGTAAATATGGTTTGCAATTTTATTCATGAATTTTTTCAAAACTTAACACTTGGATAGAACATAAACTTTACAAATACCTTCAGAGTGCCAAGGCCTTAACCATGGTGTGTTGGCTGCCTTAGCATTCTTGTTTGAGAAATCCTTCAGAGAAAGGGATGTTGCCCCTATGGAGGTAGTCTTCACGTGGTTTTGCTGGGCGTTGCCTCTGGCTGTGGTAAAATTCTTGATTTGACAGCCAACGAGAGGCTCAAACAGGATCCAGAGGGGGATGGCTCTTTTCCTTTCTCATCTTGCTGTTGAGTTTCCTGTCTTTCTGTCTTGCCTCAATGACAGTCACTTCTCTTGCCCTGTGGAGGCCAGCTCTCAGCAGCAGGAGCTGTGTGCCATTCAGTTCTCTGTCTTGCATAGTCCTAGGCAGGGCGCATGCAGTAGCAAGATGCTGTGCACATGAAAGAGAGACTGTTAAAGGACTGGAACTTAGTAGCAACCAAGTCTTATCCCAATCAAATTTTTCCCAGCTCTTTCATCTTCTTGTTTGTCTTTGTTGTTTATATAAGTCCAGGCTGTCCTCAAACTGACCTTGTAGCCAAGGCTAGCCTTGAACTCATTCTCCTGGCTCCACTTCCTGGGTTCTGGGATTATAGGTGTATGCCACCACATTCATCTTTTGAGGTTTATCCTGGGGCCGTACACTCACCAGGAAATTCTCCTCCGTGGGTATAAGGCTAGTGTCCAGGGAAACTGTTCTTTACCATCCACGTCTGTTGTGCAGTTTGCTGCAGTGCAGGCTTGGAATCACTGTTATTTCTCCCATTTTACAGTTGAAAGGGGCAGGGCCTCGGACTCCAGACTCTCCACCACACTCAACACCCCTACCCCCGCCTGCTGCTGTATCTCAGAAACCACCTGCTCACCCAGTACAAAAAAAATAGCCCCTTCTTACAACTTGGGGATTGACTGACTTCCTCTCTATGTTAAGATGGCCCAGCTTGATTAGACATATCATATATTTTCTCCCAAACATCCCTTCCCCCAGCACTAACCTAAAATTCCAGTGTGGGCACATCCCGTTACAAAGCCTTTTTCTGAAAGCAGAGTGCAGGGCCGGGGAGACAGCAGAAGGACGTTCCCTCAGCGCTTGGAAGACCTGATTCGTCTGAATAATTGGAAAGATCCCATTTTCATACCTTCTTATGTCCTGAGATTTACATACACCTCAGGTTTCTGTACCCTTTGCGGCTATCAGACTGGACCAAAGGTTTCCTAGCTATGTTTAGTAGGACTCAACAGTTTCCATAGCAATTAAATATAATTGTTTAAATTAATCATTACAACCTTCAAAGATGGTTGTAAACCAAAGAGGGCCCCTGTGTTACAGTGCCCAAAGTGAGGCGATACAGACTGTCTGTAGCGGGGCCAAGATAGCATCCTTTTTGGAAATGCAAGCTTGGGCCTCTTTCTTTTGGTTCCTGCGAGGTTCTTTTCTTTCTTTTTAAGATTTATTTATTTATTATGTATACAGTATTTTTTTTAGTATTCTGCATATATGCCTGCAGGCCAGAAGAGGGCACCATATCTCAT
>LOJH01020092.1:12416-33322 GCA_001685095.1 Ellobius talpinus
TATTCATTAACCAATGAAAGCAACACACAAACAGAAGGAACTCCTACACCAGTTGTATGTAGTCTTTTTGTTGCTAAGTAATACTCCCTTACATGATTATACCACAAATAGTTAAGTCATTTTCCATCGATGAACATGCAGTTTGTTAGCCTGGCATTGTTACAAATGAAGTCCCTTTGAGCATTCATATAGAAGTCTCTGTTTGGGCATGGCTTACATTTCTCTTGCGTAGAGAAGAGGGGTTGAGTCATATGTTAATATATATTTGCATTTTTAAGAAGCTACCAAACTTGGAAAAGGTGTATCTCTTATACTTTATATTCCTGACAACCCTGCAGGAACATCCCAATTGTTACACATCCTTACCGTTTTTTAAGGATATTTTATGGAGTATACAAGTATGTTGTTTTAATGTGTGTGTGTCTGATGATTAACTATGCTCAAAAGTTTTTTTATGTATTTATTAGCCATTGTTATATCTCCGTTATTGAAAACCCTATTTGTATTCTTTCCCTACTTCATTTTTTTTCTGAGCTGTCAGTTCATTTTTCAGTTGTAAGGAACTTTTGATTTATATATTCTAGTCATACATCTTTTACTTGGCATGTACCTTGTAAATATTTTCTCCAGGACTCATAGGTTGGCTATTCCTCTGGGCTCAGTAAACTTTTACTTTTTTATTGGGTCATTCAAGAAGATTCATACTTAGAATAATCTCTGGATAATGCAGAGAATGTGAAGCCTTTTATCAACTTGTGGGAAGCTCCAGATAACCAAGGTCTAACCACCATATCCACTAATTATATGAACAACATACACTTTCTGGACAGTGGAGGAAATGATGTTAGAAAGAACATTTTCTACTAGGCTATGATAAATCTTTTTTTTCAGATAATAATGATAATATTATGCTATTGAATGTGTGGGTAGACATTAAAGACCCAGCAGATGGTTTTAACTCAGCTGTTGTCATTGTGTGGAGGACACTTAAGAAGAGGTAACTGTGGTAGGTGGAAGGTGAAGATATGTTGACAGATTTATAAGGGAGACTTTTCAAAAGGCAAATAGATCAGAAGTTTAATCTGTTCCAAGAAAGAAAGAAAAGAAAATAACAACAACCCAAGAGCCACAGTTAGAAGATGGGGTCTAACTGATAATCACACACATGTACACACACAAGGAGTAGAAATCCAAGGAGAAATTAACTGCAATATGCTCTTTATTCCTACTAAAAGCCTGCATTTTTTCTGATGACTCGATATACTATATATGAATGTGCATCTTTCTTTGAACACCAAGAAAGCCAGAACGTTCAATATGAAAATACTGTGGAAAAATCAAATTATCAGCAAATCACTTCTTAAGGCAAGGTAAATAAAGACAAGATATGCAAGATATGTGTGTGTGTTTGTGTGTGTGTATCTTACATATCTTGCCTTTGTTTACCGTGTGTGTATATACGTATGCATACATATATACATATGAAACATATGCATATGCTGGGTTTAAACTAGGCATTTCTTATTCTATCAGATTGTCTGTTCACTTAATGCCTGGTGTAGGCAAGGCAGGTGATTATTGGCCTGGGAAGACAACACTCTTTGGATTCAGACAGACCTAAAACATAATTCTGGTCCTAAGTAAATAATGATTCTGCAAATTTAATTAAATTTCTCAAGTTAGATTTAGATATCTATAAGTGGTAGCTAAATAATATTTACATCGTTATTAAGACAACTGAGAATGTTAAATGAAACCAAATATGCTAATTTCCTTCAAGGGATCTCATCATAAAATAGACATTCATCATACATAGTCTTTCTTCAGCCCAAGCTCATTTGCCTTTAGTAAAAATAATATTTGGCAAAAACATCATGAGCTCTTAAAGTTGTATTCTAACAAGAAATGTTTCATCAACATGAGTTACATTTCATAAACCTTAGGGAAATATCCAGCTTATGGCAAAGAAAATTTTCCCTTGGCTTTGAATAAACTTATTAACAGTAAAGTCATGGGAAATAGATATGCCTGAGATTTGGCTCTGTCCAGTTTCCTTCTAACCATATAATACTAGCTTCTATTTTTGTACTACTTGGGAATTCTTTTGTTAGGACATATTCACTGTACATGGTACTACATTGCCATGAAGGTATGCAGTATGCTTAGAGCAAATTCTGTTGTGGGATTCATTCAACCAATAGCATTTTGAGTGCTGGCCCACTAGGGCATGGTCTGAGATACCATTTGTGGCCTGGTAACTGCAGATGGCATGCTCGCTCTCTTGGCTGGTGGTCTAAGTTCTGTTCCCAGCTCCCAACACCCACAGAGCAGAGGACCGAAGAGGCTCTCTACCCTTATTGTGAGTTTTCCCAAAAATAAATATTTGTTATCCTTTATTACGGGCTCTCATGGACTTCCCTGATTAAGCCTACAAAATTCCATCCCCCACCGATACTCTACACCACCCTTTTCCATCCTTCCATTAGTGCTCTATATTCCCATAAAGGTTTCATGTCACATGTGTGATTTTTTTTGGATCTGTATAAAATCTAGGACCCACATACAAGAGAAAGTGTGATATTTGTTTAAACTTTAGTTTTCTTAATAGACTAATCTCCAGTTTACATCATCCTTCCCATAAACAGCATAATTTAATTCTTCTTTATAAATGAATAAAATTCCGTTGTGTATATAGACCACACCTTCTCTATCCATATCCAGTGGTGGACAGTCAGGCTGGTTCCATATGAAGCAATGGTAGAATAGACACATTGCCAATTTTTGCATTTTTTTAGACTGGTAATTACAAGTATAGGTATGAGTGTGTGTATGTGCGTGTGAGTGTAGGTACCCATGGAGGGAAAAAGAAGGTGATGGGGTGAAGGACTGGCAGCCTCTGGAGATGAGGTCTGGCAGGGAGGTGGGATGTATGAAGAGAAAATTGAAAGTCTTATTCTATCTTCCATCCAGTGGTGGTTTTTACCTATGTGCATGCATTCCTCTGGCAGAAAATGTTGGTTGTTTTTAAGAAACCTTTGTTGCAAGCTATTGTGGGCTCTTAGGGAACCAAGAGCAGTGTGAGTCCATTTTTTACTCACATAGGAGATCATTATTCTCTGGAATAAAACTGTAGGCAAGTGAGCTATGAATACAACATTTGTGATCTCCCTGGCAAAGAATAGCTGGACCAGGTCTCTGACGCTCATGTCTTTGAACTTGTTCTCTATACCACCTTAACAACCTCTGAATAATCAGCCATTCTTCCAACCCATCACCATGGTTAGTCAGTCAGTCAGTCAGTTCTGCTTCCAAAATATGCATCCAGGGAATGTTTGTTTTCCGGCTTTGCTACCAATAATCCCACCACCATCACAAACTGACAAGCTGTATCCAGATGTGGGCAGTAGCCTCCTACAAACATCCTGAGTGTGACTAACTGCTTCAGGTTCCTGCTTTGACTTCCCCACAGTGATGTACTATTTTATGGCATGAAATTTTAAAATAAAATAACTTCCCCAAATTGCTTTCTATCAGGATATTTTATCACAGCAACAGAGGTGAGGCTAAAACATATACCATTTGGCTTGATTTTAGTGCTACTCTGGTTGAACCTTGTCTCCCACCCTCCTGCCCACCCCACACACACTTATTCCATGAATAAGAAGAGCATTTATAAACTACTTCTTCTCATCCCTCAACACAGGTTCCATGCATAATAATTGTGTCATGGATTGCTGTTGAATAAGAATCAATTCTTCCCGTTCTCTAATAATAATAAAAACAAAAAACTTAGATCTACAGATGAAGGTCTATACTTCCTCAAGCAAAATTAATTTTGTTACCACTATTCTCCTTTAAAATCCTAATTAAGATGAATAATATTACAATATCTAAAGATAGTTGTGCTGGCTAGTGTTATGTCAATTTGATAGAAGATAGAGTCATCTGGAAAAAGGGAACCTCAATTGAGAAAATGCCTCAATAAGAGCCAGTTGTAAGACATTTTCTTAATTAGTGATTGAGCCGGGAGGGCCCAGATTATTATGGGCAGGACTACCTCTGGGCTGGTGGTCCTAGGTTCTGTAAGAAAGCAGGTTGAGCAAGTCATGATGAGCAAGTCAGTAAGCAGCACCCCTCTATGGCCTCTGCATCCGCTCCTGCCTCCAGGCTTCTGCATTGCTTGAGTTCCTGTCCTGACTTCCTTCAATGATGAACTATGATGTAGAAGTGGAAGTCAAATAAACCCTTTTCTCCCCCACTTGTTTGTGGCCATGGTGTTTCATCACAGAAATAGTAAGTCTAACTAGGACGGTAATTAAGAAAGGCATTAAAATGAGAGAGAATACTATAGAATTCTCAGGATTCTATGCATAGGTGCATATATTCCAACTACAAATCACCAGCTTAATAAACAGTAATTGCAATGTGAGTCTTCCCAAGCAACAACAAAACAATTGAAATACTTCAAAATCAGAGGTTACAATATTTTTGGGTGTCAGAACTCAGTAACATCATTAACATAAGAGTGAATTACAAAACCGGAGGTAATGTGAACTTGATCTTAGTTAATGCAAGAATCTAACTACATCATTCTGTTCGGCTCCCTCCTGGATGCTGCACCTGGAAATTGAAGTGCAATTTTTTTCTGTATTGCTCCTGGATTAGCCAGGTTGCAGCTACATCTTTTCTGTAAGCTAGAATTTAAATGACTATTGTATCGCTTGATTTCATTCTGCCATACCAAAAAAATCTAATAAAAAACAACCTATGGAAATACAGTAGTTAACCCTGATTGTCAACTCAAGAATTAGAATACCATGAAACTCTGCATGTATATCTAGGAAGGATTACCTAGGTTGGGTTTACTGAGGTGGGTCAACCCACCCTAAGTGTGGCTAGTACCATCCTACCTGTGGGATAGGATATCAAATTGAATGAAAAGAAGTAAACACAAGCAGCCATCTTTCTCTGCTTCCCAGCTGCAGAAGATACAATGGGACCAGCTGCTCCAAACTCCTGCTGCCATGATTTACCCACCAAGATGTCTGTGCCCTCAAACTGTGTTCCCCCCAAAAAAACCCCTTTAATCCTCATATTGTTTATTTAGGGTATTTGATCAGAATAATGAAAAATCTAATTAATAAGGAGAAAAGGTTTATTGCAGTCACGATTTCAGAGACTTCAATTCACTGAGGAGGGAAATGCTTGGAGGAATTCATGCATGTGACACAGACATCACAGGACCAGAGAGCAGAAAGAATAGGCTAGAAATGAGTAAGTATAGCCTTTGAAGGCTTAACTCTAGTGACCTCTTCTGCCAGATAGCATGACCTCCAAAACAGTGCCACTGGTTGGAGATCAAGCATTCAAAACCTGAACATATTGGGGCATTCTAGATTAAAAGCATAACAACCATACATGAAAGTTTTGCTGGGGAAGAATATTGAGAACTAGAAACAAGGAGAGCTCTATCACTGGTCATTAGCCCCTGGAACTAGCCACCTCTTCTGTCATGCATGACTCCAAAGTCATACTGTATCTGGCAGGTTGTCATAGTGATCTGAGGGTCCCCCAAAGTCAGGACATAGAAGTTGAAGATCTTTGTTTTCCATTTGCAAAGACACTTGACTTCAAATTGCTAAATTGTGTGAAAATGCCGATTCCAGCTGTAGAACCAGGACTTCTAATCTTATGTAATTCACTAAATTATTGTAAAATTAATGCTGACTATTTCTGGGTGCTGTTCTAAGTTCTTGGGGCTCTGATAATTAAACAATAAGGCAATCTTAGTACTTTCATCTAACTCATGTAAGAAAAAAGCACTCATCATGTAATTTTGAATAGGGTCATCAAGATGGGCCTCTGGAAAGGAAGAGGTTGAGTAGATGAAAGGTGACCCTGTGGGTACCTCTTGGAGGTGCACTATGCCTCACTCAGCTCTGACATAAATATCTGGAGAGGGCAAGAATGGCTGACAGTGATAATGGTGAAGAAAGAAGCATCGGGGACACAGAATTTTGGAAGCAGAAAAGACTTGTCTTGTTGATTAATTGGATGAGTGTCTCATGATTTCTCCAGAAGGTGTTGACAGGATTTTTGAAACAGGCTCAAAAGACACCAGCTGGGGACACATCACCACTAATGAATTCGGATTCAGATCAACATTGAGCTGTTTGGTGTCTCAGAAGATTGGGGAAAACATTGTGATAGTGTGGAAGAAGAGAGAAAGAACAGGAAGCCAGAGCAGGAGACTGTGAAGAGTTGTAGATCATTGGAAGAACTGTGGCTTTCATTAAAAGGAAAATAGAAAAAAAACATTCAGACAGGAGAGGCATGATCTGCTTTTGGGCTCTAGTCAACATTGGGAGGTTGATGGCAGGATTGGCTTATGGAGAGACGTGGAACTCCTTTTGAAGGCTGCAACAAAAATTGCCACATTCAAATAATGATGTCCCAGAAGGACATGTTAATGGCAGCGAGTAGTGAACAATCTGGATGTGTTTTATGTGATCAAAATGTATAGACTATGCTGGTGGCTGAGTGTGTAGTCTGAGAGGAGCTTGAGGACTGCCTCCTCAAGTCTTTGTTTAAAGTCATCGGAAGGACAGTATCAAGTCCTAAGAACCAGAGAGTCAGACTTGGTGGACAAGTTTGGCAGAAGTACCAGGAGGTCAAGTTTAAGTTGCCTATCTAAGAAGGCAAAGTTAGTCTTTGACTAACAAGTCAAAGACATTGTTGAATACCCAAGTCTGGGCTTCTGCAGTCATTCTTCAGCTGAGATATCAGTCAGTCCTTCTTCATAGCCACAGCTCAGACTTTTCCAGACAGAGGGAAAAGTATACCAGATCCATGTGAACCTATAACCAGGCTCCCTGAATTTTACCTAACAAAACCTTCAGTCAAGGGAGTTCTAAACACAACTCCACACTGTGGAAGCCTTACCATAGACCTCAAACAGTGAACCTGGGGTTGTAACTGATTAATAAAGCACATATAGTTTCCTTAATCCTTCCCCCAAGTTTATCAGATGGATTTGATTCTGTTCTTATTTCCTTGTAGGAGAGTTTTTTTCTTTTTTTTCTAATCCTTGGGAAGATCGTAAGCAGCTAAGCTGATCCCAAAGAACCATACTCAATGCAGCTAAATAATTCTGCCTTGAATCGATGCCAGGAGAATGATCATATTTTAAAGCTATTCCTATAAATGTGCATATGTATCTCCATGTGTCAGCAGTCTCAGCTGAAAACAGTTCATTGAATGGCAAGTTGATTGGCCCCAATTCGAAAAGCACAGTGCAGAAAAACATAATTTCAGGGTGGCCAACATTGTGATAGATTCTAGATTCTGCTCATACACAGAGCTTGTTTGGACTGTTTGGGGAAGTCTGGTAGTCTGTGAATGCCAAAACAATTGCCGTGATAGGAACATAAGGAAAGAGAAGGAATGGAATTAACAACTGTTGGGTGACTATTATCAGCCACGCATTGTCTGGGAGAAAATGGAGGAGCAAGGGACTGATTGGTAATAGCTGTTTTCACCATGAAAGAAACAGCAATGGCAGAGATGGGAAAAGCAGGGTTCGCAAGAGTGAGGCTCTGCACCAATCCCAGGTCTGCCACTGGCCAGAGCAATTCGGTGAACTACTTTACCTTGATGATCTTTGGGTTTTATATATGCACGAAGGAAAAGGTGATAAAGAAGTTGTAAGAACTGAAGGATGGTTTATTTTTATGCAAACACAAACACACATATACAATATATTCCCACCACACATATCACATGCCCACACTATACACACACACATCACACCACATACCCACAGCACACAAACACACAACAAACATACATATACCACATTCACATGCACACATACACACACCACATACCCACACCATTCACACCTATCAACATACCCCACAAACATACCCACACCACAAGTGCATACAAACACACCACATACCCATACCACATAAACACACCACAAACATTCCACACATATTATGCAAACATATCATACACACTCATATCACACGCATATACACAATACACAAATTCTATGCACAAACACACTCATACCACATACACACACAAATATAATACACTTATATACCATGCACCACCACCCCACACGCACATACACAACACACACTCACACAGGATGGGCTTGACATTTTCCTAATTCCACTCATTTACACAAAATGTATTTTAAAATATCTCATATGATACGAGATATCTAAATCACTCAGCCAAGCATTCACCATAATTATGACAACTGATTTGAGAGTAAACTATGCCCCTGAAGGCCTAGGTTTCTGAACACTTTGTCTCCAGTTGTTGGCACTGTTTGGGATGGTTGTAGAATCTTTAGGAGCAGAGCCTTGTGGGAGAATGTGGGTCACTGGGATGGCTTGAGGTCCTACAGGCCAGCCCCAGATCTTGATCTGTTTCCTGACTATGGATGCAATGCATCCTAACTACAGCTGTGGTTTCCAACTCTGAGTAGCTTCCTCTAGTCACCGTATCTTGCCCATCATAATGGAGTGTTCTCTGGCTGAAATGAACCCTTCTTTGTTGTCCTTCTTTTTAACTGTCTGCCTTTTAAACTACGGCTATCCTAGTGAGGAACTGCAATCCGCCGCTACCAGCAGCAGCTAGGCCTCAAGAGCTGCCTCCTGAAGAAATTCTGTTCCGTCAAACACCAACTCTTTCAAAACTACTAAGAGAACTTATCTAAGTCTCTATCCCGCTAAAGAGTACAAGATTCAAAGGTTGAGGAGAATCCTGCTTCCCAGAGAGGTTGAAGAGCAAGCCCCTCTGCCTCGCCTCCTTGCACTGTCCAAGAAGTCCTCATGCTTGATCTCACCCCTCCTTATCAACCCTTCTCCTGGCTCCTTCCTATAACTTTGGGTCAGCTAATTGCTGACGCAGCCTCTGGACCACAGGTGAATTTTATTTAATCAAACACATCTTTGCATAATTAAACAAATGTTCCAGAGCATAAATGTAACACACCTTAAAATAATATTCTACAACACTTCTTCCCTTACGTTACTTTTTGTCAGATATTTGATCACAGAACTGAGAAAACTAAATACAACAGAGAGAAAAACACTCGTCAGTTTTCCTAAGCCCGCCACACAGAGTCTCTAGTTCAGCAGCTTAGACCCTAGGAATTAAAACTAGAACACAACACCCTGTGTCCTCTTGTCACAACCACCATACCAGGGTCCAGCTGGTAACCCCTAATTCATTTTAATGAGTGTATCTCAAAGGCTGTGACCTTGTTAGAAGAATTTTCCTAAAGAAACTGCAACAGAAATTAAGATATAGTAGTGAAACCCTTCTAGCTTGTTTGGAAATACAAGGCATAGGGAGCCTTTAAAAACCCCAACACTACCCACTCTGAAGCACCCATGGCACAGGTCCTCACAGAAAACTGCAAATTGGTAAGAAGTTGGAACTCCTTGAAACTTTGAGTTTCATTGACCTCTCCTGCCAGTAACAGACAGTTAAGATGAAGGGCAAAATCCCAAAGCCCAGATCATAGGCATTAACTTCAGAAAGACTAATAGAGGACAGAGACTGGAGAAGGCAGATGGCAATAAGACCAAATCCCTGCCAAGCAGAGAAGGGAGGTGGCTAAACATGGCAGTGGTGAAGCTCCATCTCTGGGTCCCACTCTAAGGACTCCTTACCTTTCCCGTGAGAATGGAACCTCTACCTTTCTCTTTCAGCAAGTATGGACTATGTGTTTCAAACTGGCTCTTAAGTGGGTGTTTCTTACTGCTCTCTGTTAAAAGCAAGTGTAGCTAGATCAGCTCTTTTCAATTGATTTTGCCACGGATCCAGATGAAGACATAAACAATAACAAGTAGTGAGGGGAAGGTGATTCTGGGATGACAGGATTTTTAACTTTCTCTACCTTCTCTAATTTCATGAACAGCATCTGGAGAGAAATGATGTGGGGTTCCCCTCTGTATGCTGTGAATACCATTGGTTAAGAAAGAAGCTGTTTTGGGTCTGTGATAGGGTAGAACAGAGCTAGGTGGGGAAAACTAAACTGAATCCTGGGAGAAAGGAGGTGGGGTCAGGAAAAGGCTGCTGAAGAGAGATGCACTGAAACTTTGCTGGTAGGCCATGACCTCGTGGTGATACATAGATAAAAGAAGATGGGTTAAATTAAGATGTAAAAGTTAGGCAATAAGAAGCTAGAGCTAATGGGCCAAGCAGTGATTTAAATAATATAGTTTCTGTGTGATTATTTCAGAACTGGGAGGGACAGAAACCTCTATACAACAAATTGGCACTCCAATGTGGTCAACTACATCCACGTAAAACCTGAGAAAGCTTAAAAGGGAATTCTAGACACACACACACATACGCAAAACAGAGGTTAACACAGCTTCTTGCTGTTTGCTGGCAGAGTGCTGCAGCTCCTTTAAAAGAGGTCTTCCTGACTCAATGATAGCAGAAAAAAAAGCCATGCTGCTTCAAATGGCTTCCTGGGCCATGCTTCCAGCAAGAACTCTGGCTCTTTCAGAAGACCAAACACTTAAATGGGGTCTGTGAGCAGAGGATACAACCATAGAGACATGGACCCACTGTGTGCCTAAAAATGGGACAATGTACACAGCTCTCAGAGGCAACAAACATGCCTCCAGCATGTTGGATGGGGCTGAGCAGCTGGGAACAAACAAGCGGCCTTCCTACAACAAATCCTGATGTTTGAATTGAATAGTTTAATAAATGTGGCTCACAATTCATTGTGAAATACTCATTTGTTACTACTGGATTCTAGAATGAACATAATTTATCTTAATATTAATACATTCCATACTGCACTGTGGATCAGTTGCAAAGACTTACAAAACTGCGATTGATCCATGCTACTTAAACATTTGGTAAGCAAATATCAAATGCTATTGTAATTTTTTTAAGTAAGCATAGATATGGTTATATAAGCAAAGTCTTTAGAAGCAGATACGTGTACTGTGTTTATAACAACATTATTTACAACAATCAAAATGTTGAAACAACTCAAGAGTCCATCAAACAATGAATAAATTGTGTGTGTATGTGTGTGTGTACACAACACAAAATATTAAACTTTAAAAGGAAGGAATTCTGTCACAGGCTGTCACATGAATGGTCCATGAGCACATGTGCATTTGAAAAAGCTAGTCCCATAAAGGCATACACATATGAGTCCTTCACATGAGACACTGTGGTTTGGATCTGATTTGTTCCCCCGAGGTTTGTGTGCCAGAAAGTTGGCCCCACTGTGGCATTGTGGAGTGATACAACCTTTAAGAGACAAGACCTGTTTTAAAACAATCAAGCTGTGGATGTCCATTCTCAAGAGTAGACTAATGTTGCAATACAGGAATGAGGCAGATATGGTAAGAGTGACTTGATACAGGAATGAGGCAGATAAGGTAAGAGTGGCTTGTTTCCCAAGAGAGGAGGATGTTAAGGGTGGTCAGATTCCCGCCAGCATCTTGCCTACAGACAGAATCACTGTGTGACCTCCTCCATTCTTGTCCCAATGTCTTGTCAGACACAAGACATTATCAGAACCAACATACATGAACTCTGTGCTTTTAGATCTTCAGGACTGGGAGCTAAATAAACCTCTTATCAATCAATATCTAACATTAAGGGTGTTACACTAATGTAAAAAAGACTAAGTAAAATTAATGGGATGGAAGATAGAATGACAGTTACCTGAGAATTGGAGAATATCAGAAGGTTTATATAAAATGCAGTTTCAATTTAAGGAATTGATTGCACAATAATGTGACATACTTAACACTACTGAATTGAACACTTTAAAAAAATTAATGTTAGATGTACCTTAAAACTATTCAGAATAAATTTAAAAAAAAGGTACAGTAGGGAAAGGAGGCAAGGAGATGGGTCAATCCAAACCAAGTAAAAGTGAAAATACCTGAAGAAACCCTGTTACTTTGTATGTTTGTTTTACAAGGTCGTGGATGTAAATGACTGTACAACAGAAAGCCTACCATCCTAGTTAATTAAGAAAGCTTTAGGGAAGAAGCGAAATTCCAGTGGGAAATCCTTGACAAAAATTGGAACTTGAGAACTGGGAACAAGGGAGAAGGACTTAGAGGCAGAGAGAGCAACCTTCTGAACCCCGTCGGGAATTAGCTAGCATCCTGCAAACGGGTAATGTGGACTGCATAGTATCTGCAAGGCCAGGGACATGATGCTAATGTTTTATGACAGAATTTTGAGTTGGACTAGACAGTGGAAGGCTCTTGAAATAGTGAAGATCTTGAGCTAAGGGACACGGCTTTGGATCGGGGCAGTAGGCCACCATATGTGTAAGGAGAGAGGTGACACCATCAGAACAATGGGTGATGAAAAGGAACTTGGTGATTTCTGCAAGGGAGCCATGCTGGAAACAAAGAAGCTGCTGTGGGTCAGGTTTTAATCATTGGCCTTGCTGTGAAATTGATCTTACCATAGTACGTCACAGTATTTACCCAGTCCTGTATTGAATAGCCTCAGCGTTTTATAGTAACATGTCTCCAAGGAAACACCAATAGGAAATTCCTAACAGACACACAGAGAAGACTGAAGGAAAGCGATAAGCGGGCGTGAGGGGGCAGGGAGGGAAAACTGCGATTGGGAAGTATTGTATGAGCGAAGAATAAATAATTTTTTAAAGTATAAATTCACCATAAAGAGGGGAGAGATACAGAGGAGAACACAGTAGGAAAAGAAATTGCCAAGCTGAGTGATTTATGTCAGAGAACCAGTATTTCTTTCTTCAAAAGATGGCTGGGCCGTGTAACACTAGGTAAAGGCTATTAATTTAGTATTTCACACCTTGCTAAGTATTTCTTAAGACTATCAAACAATCAAAAATTATAAAAGATGATATGGTTATACCATCTATCTGTAATATGCTGAATCTTATATATAATAAGAGAACTCGTGTGTGTGCATGCACAAGGAAAATAACAGACATCTGATAGAACAGTAAAGGTTCCGTTCCCTTGGAACATGTGATAAGAGTATGGCTGTTTGCACATGTATGTATGCGTGTGTGGATACAAAGGGTCAGCACGTCCAAATGGAAGAAACTATACAAGAGATCTAAACAGATAAAAAGGAGACTGTTTAGCTACAAAGATTTACATCTGGCGTTTCTTCTCTGAATAAGAGAACATAGAAGAGCCTGGATGAACCTAAATATTAAATGTATTACTAAACCCAAATATTGGACATTTTGGATATTCCTCTGGAGATTGTTGTTGGTACCTTCATGAATCTTAATACATGAACATGTAAATTAAAATAAGATGGATTCTTAATGCAAGAGTGGATGGATTAAAAATAATGTATGTGAAGCCTGGAATAGTGCCTGATACCAAGTATATAGTCAGCAAATTCAAGTAACTGTGATAAAAACAATAAAATTAATATGTGATTAATTGCTTCAAAAATTTGCTCAATCACATGCATTCAAGATAATGTGAACTTTATTTATTGAGTACCCACTTTATAACAAGTATTAGGTGTTGAAGTGATCCAAAAGTGTCTCTGCCTTTAGTGAACTCACGTTTCTCTGTGTATTAGTGGACGAACTCCCATTGCCTCCTTTGCTGAAATCAAAGTCAAGTGCACAGGTGGAGATCTCAGTTGAGAGAAGATGTGAGCATCCTGTTCTCCATTCACCGTATTTCTGCATTAGCTATTTTTCTGAAGCTGTGATAAAACACCAGGACCAAAAGCAACTTAACAAAGAAAAGGCTTATCTGGGCTTATGGTTACAGAGACATAGAGTCCATTGCGGTGGAGAAAGCAATGCAAGGCAGCAAGAGCAGGAAACTGAATTATCACGTTTTTACCTACACACAGGAAGCAATGTGTGTGTGAACAGAAAGTGGGGTGAGACTATAAACCCTCAAGTCTGCCCCCCCAGTGACTAAGTTAGCCAGCATGGAACCACTTCCTAAAGGTTCCATAACCTCTGATAGCACTAACAAGGGCAACAAAACGTTTGAATATATAAGCCTATGGGAGACATTTCTCATTCAGACCATCACAATGCCCAACCCAGGGAGCCAGGAACCCTACAGAAGGACATCAGTGCTCCCTAGTGGATGGAGGACTTGAAGTCAAAGGATGACATATTTCCAGAGTCACAGACATTCCCTTACTCAGATTGTACAGCTTCAATGCTTCAAATGTTTCAGAAAGTAGAAAAGAAAAAAGCACTTTGGATGAGTGTGTCATTAGATGAGATCAAGGGTGACCACATGACTTACAGGAATGACAACTGCAAGGTCTTCCTTGCCAGTAAAACCACATCCTAAACCTACATGGAGCTTTAACAGAAGGAGGATGGATGTGAAGAATGAACACAACCTCTAACACTGCCACTTTGATCTCTTATCTCTAGCATATAGCCTCTCGCATGGATTGTTTCTCAATAAGTCAGCCATTTTCACATCTACCTCCCTCTTGTCCACTGAACCACCATCATCAAAGATGGTAAAAGGTGTACGTTGAACATAATAATACCACACAGTACACTAAGGGTACTAGTAAGAAACAGGTATCAAGGTAATTCATGGAAGGAAGGGGAGATTTGTAAAAATGGTGAAGGTCAAGGGAAATGAGTGCGGAGGGCACAGGAAGCCTCAGGTCATGTAGAAAGGTCGGGGTCATGTAGAAGAGCAGGTTAGTAGCAAATTCTCAAATAGAAACTCAAGGCTCCCTATGTTGAGGATGGGGGTTATGTGGGGAGATGTATATTTTTATGAATGAAGTAGAACCATGAGGAAAATGTATATGCACTTATGACTCAGGGTATCCCAATGATGCATTCTTATCTCCCATCATACAAGACCCTTCTCTTCCTGAATCCATATCTACCTGAGGCCACTGATTCCACCAGCTTTTACCAGCAACCTCTTAGGAATAATCCTTCATTCCTCTTTAACAATGGCCCCCTTCCATCTGTGCAGACCACCAATAAGATATATACCACACCTTCTAAACAGTTCTCAGTACCACTACTGTGGCTGATAAGGTACCCCAACAGGCTTCCTTGCCACCAAGTCGGATGGCCCCAGAACTCACAGGTTTGAAAGAGATAACTGACCCCAGCAAGTTGTCCTTTGAACTCCATGCATGTGCCATGACACATTCTTGCACATATACACACAAAAACAATTATTAATTTTCAAGTGCTGTTCTTCAGGCAGTCATACTTTCATTTTAATGCCCTCAGTTTATCAGTTGAGCTATTTCTAAACTGACTGTTCTCAAATTCACATACAACCGTGCTATATCACCTATCCCACCAATGTGCTAACTGGAAGACTAGGCACATTGTCCAGACTCACCATTAGGATCAGGTGATAAGGGTGGAAATACGGAAGTGCCCACATGCGTGTGCAAATTGGCTTTATTATGATCATATCTATATAGTTGGGGTTGATATGGTCCTCCAGTATTTCAGTTTAGTATATCTGAGAAATTGAAGTTAGCCAAGTACCCAGTGTGTCTGCTCAACAGCTATCATCTGGCCACACTGAGTCATCCTGGAGGCGTTACAGACCCAGGGGACTCCCTGGAATGCTCAGGGGCTTCCAGATGAGCCCAGAAAAGCAAGTGGAGGACAGACTACACGATATGCACCTGTGAAAGCAGTCTTGTAAAAGCAGCCGCCCATGCACTAGGTGGAAGAGGGAACAGATGGTCACGTCTGCCTAATTTCCCAATCCCTGAGGTTGTACTTCTCTGCTCGCCTTCCATCTCCCCTTCTAGAGTATAAGCTTGGGCAGAGAGTGAGTCCCTTGGAATCAGTCAATATCCTTCAAAGTCATTCCAGAAAAGTACAGCAAGCAGGGCCAACCTTTATGTTATACAAATCAGAAACTCTGAGATATAAACATGGTCATGTCCAAAGTAAGTCTGTGACCTTGTAAGAATACCCCTTCATTTAAACACAATTACATTCAAAAGACTGACAGAGGAAACTGGACTCGGTGGAGAATCACAAGATCATTAGGCAATGTGTAGCCTGCCAGCTGAGTCACTGGACCCCGAGGGCCATGAACACTAATTAGGGCTACTGGGTTACTACTCACAGTTGACCTCCATCTATGTGTGGCATCACCCATGGACCTATCAGTTCCCTCACCAAGAAGATGAGCTGAACTTGGGATAAATGTTGACTAAAGCTGACCTTCCTAATTAGTGCTCACTGGAAGAGAACTCCAGGATCCTGCTTGTTTGTTAAAGTTTTGCAATGCTTAGAAAAGTGTAAGACAGGGTGTTTTAAAACCACTTCAACTTACTTTGTATCTGCTTTCTATAGCTTCCTCCAGGTACTTCCTGATTCACTAATTTAAACAGACAGAATCTCAAGTACTATGCAGGTAAAATGTCTTTTAGATTTTACCATATCATGGTTTCTGTGTCATGATTATGCAAGATAAAAGGAATATTCTTAATTTAACCAACTAAGCCCTCTATCAGTGCCCTCCGTTAACTTTCGGGAAATCCCAATGTCCCATGCAAATATTGCTGTAATGATGAAACCAGGAAGTGACATACTTGGGAACTGATGGAGTAGGATATTGAATTTAACCCGTTATACCTTTATGAGTGCTTGGTAAACACTGTGGTGAGCTCTGCAGGAGCACTTTACATTGGTGTGAGTATCACTCATATGATACCTATGCGTTACCCTCTAAAGTAACCCACCTAATGCAGAGAAAAATGATCAGCTCCAGTATCTACCAGGAGAGTGGTCAGCTTCAACTTCAGAGCCCTCAACTGTGCAAAGAGCCTGCTTCTCTTAACTAAGTCTTCCCCATGATCCTCTGAGATGGATGCTATTGCTGTTTCAAAGAAAGAAACTGGGGCTCAGAGTGGTTGACATTTGCCAGGGGCACAGGCTAATTGACCTATCTGATCTGCATAAGGCTCAGTGTGCTTGCTTGACCCAATCCAGCCTAAATTATCTTAATATAACCTTGTTATTAATCAATAAGCATTGTAAAAAAATAAACCACTGATCTAACTAAGCAAGAAAGCAAAATCTAGCTCAGTGGGCCTGCTGTTGTATGGGGGAGGCTGCATACAGTGGGTGGCATTCAGACTTGAAAGAGGACCAGTTCAGCAGAGAATTGCATTCACTGTTGTGAGATTTGTGACACAAGGAATATGAACAGTGGAAGGAGAAATTATAAAAGAGAACCAATCACTCTGTTTCCTACACAGGCAGTCATCACGTCCATCTTTGAATCACTCACAGGTCTCTCCATGCATCATGAGCTCTTCTCTTCCTTTTCCCAAAACCTTTCATTTTTCTCTTTCTTCCTATTTCAAGTTCATTTAATGAAATGTGAAAAACCAAAAACCTTTGAGAGTTCAGTTGACGTCACATAGCATTTGGTTAAGAAACTACCCGGAAACATCTGTGTGTCTCTTCAAACCCCTGGAACATCAGCTTAGGACAGAACAGTGACCTTCTCCTGTTTTCATGAGATGCACACAGAATGAAGAAAGACCGTGAAACTCATCCAGGAACAAGGATCAGGAGTTGGCTTTATAGGTGCATGGAACACAAGGATACAGGGGGAAGAGAAAATGCCCACCCTGGAACACAATGTAATAGGAATCCATTGACAAGGAAATGCCTAACCACCCCATCACCAGACATCTCCCACCCACGGGAGGGGTTCAGTCAGTCATGCTGTGCTGTCAAGACTTAACAACAAGCAGAAACAGGGAAAGTTGGAAATAAATAAGTAGACAACTCTTGAAAATAATATTGTACATAAAACAGAATGAGAACAGGAGGAATTGGGAAGCCCCTTGATGTTCTGTGAGACTCCAAGGTCTTAGCTTCACCTGATTCCTAGGAAAAACACATTGTCACAAGTGAATACAGAAGAGGCCATTCACACATTCATCATAGAAAATAGAGATGAGGAGGGACCCATACTGACCCCAACCTAGAGCAAAAGTTTTTCACCTACATAAGATATTACAAGGACCATGGATCTTGGAGATTATTTGAGTAGTAGAGGCAGGCTGAGGAGATTGTGGAGGTTGCCATGTGAACAGGAAGAAAAGATTCAAGAAACAGCATACGGAATTTGAAAATAATAAGTCAGACTAAAAGAAACAAGGTAAGAGGGGAGATTCAGAGACTGGTTTTGTTTATTTTTTTAATACCAGAGAGATCCAATCAGGTTTCGATATTGGTAAAGAACCAACATGAAAGGAGATGCTGAAGCTGTAGAAGAAAGACTAATAGGCAGTCCCTTAGGAAGTAAAGTGAAGAATATGCTCATGTAGGAGAAATTGATGCCATATTGAATTTTTTTAAAATTTTAATTTAAAATGAAAGAAGTATTTGAGAGACAGGATAATTGAGATAATTTCCACCTGACATCTTCTATTTTCTCAGGTGGCTTAAGAGAGACAATGGGAAGAAAATGTTTTTGTTGTTGTTGTTTAAAAAAAAATACTCTGACAAGTCAAGGGGATATGACCCAGGATGGTGGAAGAGTTTTCACCCTCAGCTGAAGTTAGGGAATCATCGGATGGTAGCCACAATCTAAGCATTGCACAATACCCAACAACATTCAACAGGCTATGGGAGAACCAAGCAGAGCAAGGGAAGATTGACCAAGGATGGCCTTTTCATGGAATGATAAGAAGGATTTAAAAAGTAAAGGGTGTTAGATTGACAAGATTGACTTATTCTGTCATTAATTCAATACACCAGAATGTACCCATTTGGGGTATGGTTGCTGTGTTCCTCACACATGCCAAGCATTCTCAGAATAAGAGCTAGTGATGAGTCAAACAGATGGGGATCCAATTGCTAACACACCGTAGAGGCAAGGAAAGATCACATGGGGATACCTGGAAAGCACTGTCAGCGACATTACATCACAAAGAGGAGCTGCTCTGTTGGGGTGCAAGACCACTCTGAAGAGACTGATGTGATCATCCCTATGATCAAGGCAAGGTGGGGAACGAGAGGAGACTCCAGAGGCCATTAGGGAAGGGTTCTGAAAGTCCAGAAGGGGTCAAAAGAGTGAGACTCCTGGTGAGTTAGAACACTGTAGCCAGAGCGGCACGGTACTCACATGGCTTCTGAGGTGAGCAGTTCCTGACCTCTCATGGGTTGAAAGGATGGTGCTGGACTCCATGAGTTTTTCCTGTTCCTCAGAACTTCAACTGAGGTTGGAATAGAGTACCACTGTCCTAAGACCCCTGCATTTGAAGTCCAGAGAAGCTTGTAGCTATTGGTCATCTGACTCCATGAGACTTGCAGAGAGATAGCCTTGTCCACAGAGGAATAGCAAAGCATAGATATTTTGACCTTCACCACCTTGACACCCACTGGCAATCTGAGAGGACCTGGACATTCGTGTCCCTTTTTACCTGCACTTGAAAGATCCACGTGTACCTGCTCTGAAGAGAAAACTGAAGACACAGACAAAGGGACCATATACTCTGTGTTCTAAACCAAAATGACACTCATGAGCTGACCTCTGTGAGGTAAAAAGGAGGTCTTTACATCAGAGACAAAGCTGCAGAAATGGCACTATGGGAATGAGTTTGTTCTAAGACCTGAGGGTGACTGCAGGTTATGAGAGGCCAGCTACGAGGCAACCTTAGGGGCCTTTAAGGGTCATGCTTTGGAAATGCAGGAATGCTCTTTCATGTCTCTTCTGTACGTTGAAACACTACAAAATCTTTCTTACAGCTTTAAGACAGAGTAATTGAAAAATGAATGAATTGGGGGACATGTCCTTTCCTTCATCCATCATTCCAAGTGAGCTCAGTTTGGCTCTATAGGCTAAGACTTCATCCTCTGATAACCCAGTGAAGGTGACACCGGGGACACAATGACTCTGGTAAGGTGACTCTCTGCTCCTACAATGTGAGCAATGTTGTATCTGATCATTATTTGAAGTGGAAGGAAAAAATACTTTAAGATCAAGTGGTCAGGGACTCTGATAGGGCAGCTAACACCTGCATAGGGGTAGGATAGTATTGGGGGACACACCACAGGCATATCGGAAAGGAAACTTCTCAGACAAAGGCTATGGGCTGAGCTAAGAGATTCTGAAGTAGCTGGAGCAACCACAGCAAGGTGGAGATGAAGGAGATGATGTCAAAGAGTAGTGCAAGGCCAACCCTAAAAGGAATTTCCCACAGTGATGAGGCTTTGATTTCAGTCTCAATGTGATTTCAGTAATGACAAAGCACAGTGGATTAGTTGGTTTGGTTTGTTTTACTTTGACAGAAAGTCTGAGATAAACTAAATATACCTTTAAAAGTATTAAAGGTATATTCAGCTTTTTGTTTCAAAAGTCTGTAATGGGCTGGGTCTGTGGCTTTGGATATGTGCCAAGGTATAGCGTCATGGTGATGGCATGAGGGAGAGCAAGCCTGATCACCTTGTGGCAGCCAGGAACCAAATAGAAAGACAGGAAGAGCTTAATGGCCTCAACGTCTCCTTCGAGGGTACACCCAGTGGCCATTAGATCCCCCACCCTAAAGTACCATCATCTCTCATATGATAGTATCTGATAGTGCAGAAACACATGAACCTTTGGGAGACGCTGTACAGCAAAACAAAAGTTTTTAAGACATTTCTATGGTAATTATGTGGAAGACTGAGTGTAGGAAAAAGAAGAGAAGCAAAATTTTATGAGACTGTCATGATGTTCTGTATTAGTTGATAGCAGGAGATGCTTAGATTGGACATGTATTGGAGTAGTCTGTTGTGGAAGAAGAGAAACTGGAAGCCTAAAGTGGAGGAAGGGTTAAACACTCCTGAAGAGAGACTGACTGTGAAGCTAATGACTATCTGACAGAAGTGGGGTAACCAGAGC
>LOJH01020093.1:0-20905 GCA_001685095.1 Ellobius talpinus
TATATATATATATATATATATATATATATATATATATATATATATATATGCTCAAGCAATACCCAGTGTCTCAGTTCACTTCTTGCTGCCTATGAATCAAAAATGTACAATTCCCAACTCCTTCTCCAGCACCATGTCTGCTTGCAGAGCACCATGCTCCATCATGATGATAATGGACTAATCCCCTGAAAATGTAAGCCACCCAATTAAATGTTTTCCTTTATAAGAGGTCTGTGGTCATAGTTTCTCTTCACAGCAAGAGAAACCCTAACTAAGGCAACATATATAAAAATAACTTTAAAGAAATTACTCCACTTCTGTTTATAATGTTCCTCAATAGAGTCATAGACTAACAATAACCTTAGTATAAGGCATGGTACACCTCCTTTCAGAGTTTTTGATCAAGGGAATCCTGGTGATTCCTAAAACAATGTATGTTAATATCATTGATTGGTAAGACTCGATTGATGAAGATACCATATGCTTCAGACATGTGTTTGAAGGAATAGAGATGGTACTGAGTCCCAAAACTCCTCTTGAGAACTACCTTTCATAGTACTCAAAGTTGCTATGCAAAGTGCCAATGAAGAAAAGAAATTAATAGTCATAACAGTTGTAAAGCTCACAAACCAGAGCAAGCAACTAGGACATCAAGATATATCCAAAGGTTCAAATGGTACTTATATCTTAGAGGTAACCAAAACTCATTTTATTGGACTCAGGGCCAGCTCAATAGGAAGAAATTCATGCCTAGTACTGACACCTAGCCAACTACTTGTGGCTAATGAGATCATAGTCCCTAGAGAATACACTACTACAACTTTACTAAAGCAGTAGAATATTCAACTGCATTCTAAATACGTATCCTTACATCCAGAGGGAAGTGTAGCTCTCATTTGCTCATCAAAGAAGCTTAATTTTTCAGGAGATAGAAACCATTACAGAAATTCACAATGGCTCAAATTGCAGAGAACAATTGGCCACAGAATGTCCATGTCCAGTTGATCAATCTACAACAGAACCCATACACCCAAGACTCAGGGAATATTACATAAGATGGACCTGAAAAAGTATAAGGACCAGAGGATAAGTGTTGTCTGTTGCTAGATAGAATATTCCATATATGACAGAGAGATGCACTCATGGCCAACTAAACAAGGTGTGAAGAATTCCAATTTAGTTGACAGCCCAATGTCGATGGCAGAACTCTAACAAAGTCCTGCCCCTACATGAAGAGCTACAGGCAACTATTCGCTTCTAAGTGTTTGAGAGTCAGTCTTTTCCAAGTAAACGCCCTCTGATAGATTATACAATTCTGAATGGTCAGCCATAAACACACACACACACACACACACACACACAATGCCTACATAGGCTCACATGTTTAAATGCTTGGGCCCCAGTTGGTGGAAATATTTGGGAAGAATTGGGAGTTGTGGCCTTGTTGGAGAAGGTGTGTTACTGGAGGTATGTAGTGATATTCTGTTTATGTTTTAACAAATAAAGCTTGGCTGAAGATCAGAGTGCAGAGCTAAGCCACTAGCAGCCAGGTGGTGTTGGCTCACACCTTTAATCCCAGCACTTTGAATCTCAAACCTTTAATCTCTGCACTAGGCAGGTGGAGACCAGAGTGATATGGCTGGGTGGAAGGAGGCCTATAAGGCGGGAGGAAAAAGGAGCTCATTGCAGTCTGAGGTTTGGTGGAGACAGTTGCAGTCTAAGGATGCAGTCTGAGGAGACAGTCTGAGGACAGAATCACCCTTTGGGGTGAGCATTGGTAGAGGTAAAAGGTTTCTCTAGTGGCTGGCCGCACTGCTTCTCTCTTCCTTCAGCTTTTACCCCTTCATATCTGACTTTGGATTTTATTTATTAAGACCAATCAGAATTCACGCTGCAAAGGTAAGATTTTCAGGTTCAAAATTATTCCTTATCTCTCTATTTCTGCCTCATGGCTCTTGTCTCAACCTGTAAGTTCTCTTGTTCAAACCACATTAGCTAAGAACAATTGATCTCATTCTAAGGAGACTTTAAAAACATTGGATGAGATCATCTACAATAGCAGTTACTATGTTTAAATCCTAGAGTATTACAAGAATTTGATTATAAAAATATTTATGTGATACATTGACACTGACTGAGAATAATTTGCTTAGTGGCACATGACAATCTGTTAAGGCAGACAGCTCCTATCAACTAAACTATCCATCTGCTAACTGGAAATATTTAATCTCTCATGGTTCTTATATAAATAGTAACTGTAGCTATCTCCACTATGGTCTTATAAGTTTAAAGACAGAGATTATGTTTTTTAAAAAATTACTAAAACTGTACAGATTTCTATCTTCACAATTCATAAACCTTTTGACTTCTTACAGCTTGGTTTCTTCATCTCAACTCAAGTTTGACAGCAATATGATCATGATAACAAAGTCTAAATTGTAAGGTTTTGATAAAGATTGGGTGAGATACCTCATGAAAAATAAATGCACAAACACTTGATAAATGATAATTTTGTGCTAATTATTAAACAGCATTTCCAAATGTGAGTTTCTGTGAATAGTACTTTAAGAGCAAGCCCTTACAAGTAAATTAATATACAAAGAACTGTTATTGCTCTGCTGACAAATGCATTTGGGAAATGCTGCCAGCTAATAGCCTCCATCGGGACAATGGTAATTCAATTAGCATAATAAAATCTCTATAAACTTCTTCAATAAAGAAACCTACTAAATTTTCATTAACTCTATCTTGCTCCCAGTAAGAAGCAGTTTGCCTCAGATGTTTTAAGGAGTAGTGACTAGAGTTAACAAAATAAGCTGGGTTGTCAAATACCTAGAGACTAGCAGCATTATTGTCTCTATGGCTGAAGTGATCAGAGAATGCGCTATTTCCTCTCTTTCTCTTTGATTGCAAATTCCCCACAATTCTTTAAGACACAGTTTAACTGTCGTTGGCTACGTGGTGCCTTCAGTGCTTTCCATCAGGCTTCACATCTCTTGCATTTCTTGGTTAGAGGAAAACAAAGCCCAGTGACTGAGATTTACGGAATCAGCATATAGAAACACAGGACAAGGTGAAAGTCAGAAGAAGTGATAGCGGTGAAAGCAAAGTAAATAATAATATACAGTTCCCTCCCTGGGTATATTTGACTAAAGTCTGACTAACATTTTACTAAAGATCCTCACTTTAAAATATCTACTAGAAGAGCAGAACCTATTGGGGGGGCAGCAGGCAAGCCAGCCCTGAGAGCATGAAAGCTGGAGGGCGGCCCTCCCCAACCCTGTTTGCTATGCAGTGTCATGGGTGAGGGAGCAGGTCCTGTACCTCCCCAGGGCAGCACGCTGGAACTGACCCTATTGGTGGGGGAAAAGGTGAGCTGGGCCAGTGAGCTTGAATGGAGGAGAGCTGCTCCCCACCCTCTTGTCCTCCCCACCCACCCCTTGCCACCTGCAATAGAGGGCATGTGAACAGAAGAGCTCTCCCTGCCCCTCACCAAGCACAGCCATCCAGAGAACAGGCCCTGATCTTTGATTGGGCAAAACAACAGAGTGAGTTTTGGTGGTGTGAGGGCAGGTGAGCTGGCCCTGGGGTGTAAAAGCAGGAGAACGGTCCCTGCTCCTTGCTCTCCACTACACTGGGTGAGATAACCCCAGGCAGTGCTGGAGAACATGTCTGGGTGGTGATGATGAGGGAAAGCTGGCAGCTACCAAACCAGCTACCACCCAGGCTCAGAACCAGGGTTATGAACTGGCCCACCCCAACATCCACCTCATTTTTAAATGGCTGGAACATGTGAAGGGGCCAGTTCTGCAGATCCAAATCTTCAGGAACTCCATGACACAGGACAATAACAAAATATACAAGAGAAGTCCCAGTAAGGTCCCATTATCAACAGTGTAGCAGAAGCCAGAAGCCTTGACCCAGACCAATGACTCATTGTAATGAAGACTTGCAAGTAAAGATGGATAGTTCAAGGACATACTGTGTGACTCACTGTGTCACACTACAGCTTCACGAGGATACTTTTTTATGTTAGATTGGTTGCTGTTGGTTTGGGGGGTCCTTTTGTTGTTGTTGTTTTTCTTTTGAATTTTGTTTTGTTTCAGGGAGTTACAAGGGGAGGGGTTATATAAGGGATGGGAAGGTAGATGGGATTGGGATGCATGATGAGAAACCCACAAAGAATCAATACAAAATAACAATATGTTTAGTAGAGTGGATTTTGAATGATAAAGTGACAAAAATGATAAATAATTTAGGTGACTGATGTCACAATTACTCTGGTTTGGTAACTATACAGTGTTTTTAAGTTTAGAAATTTCTCACTGCATTCTATAAATATGTATGATTACAATGTGTATTTAAAAACTATGGAATGTTCAGTATCTTGGAAACATTCTTGTGAAATGTTTTCAAGTGTTTATAATAGTAGAAATCTTTGTTTTAATTATCTGCCTTTACCTAGGAGCTATGATGTGCTGTAATTCTTTCAGATGGCTTGGATACAGTGACTAATATCTAAGAATGTTCATTATACAACTGTTGAAAAAATAGATTAGGTATAGAATATTATGGTATGAGTCATATATATGAATACATACAGAAATATTAATAACCAGAAATGAGGTTTTGTTTACCTGTATTTTACTCCTAGAACAACCTTATTTTGGAGGCGGTAGAAGCATAGTTGTCAATTTACTTCAAAGACCCATAGGGAGCTGAGTACTTTATTTATGTTTACTCATTGTAGAGACTGCCTGAAAGACTGGGATCTGTTCCAAAATTGGATCTGAAGCACAGACAAGCATAATAGCATACTGGTGAATTGCATGAATATGCACATTGATTAATATAAGGTGAGGCACAACTCATTGAAATTGCTGAAAGACAACAAACAAACTCTCAAAAGAAACAGGATAAAGAGATTTTTCAGAAAAATTGAATTATTTCTCTTCATAAGTTATAGAAGACAGAAGACATGAAGGCATGAGAAAAAGGAAAGAAAAAACTATTATCTAAGAGTTCTATGTCTGAACAGAAACCTATTATTCTAAAGTGATGAGGTTCACAGTTATCACAGCTGGTTAGGACTATTTCTTGTCTGCATACCTTGGCAGCTTGCATAGCACCTTCTGGGACTATGAAAAGTAAGCTTTGGAAAGGATTCTTTCACATCTGAATCAGTTTTAATTTTCTATGTCCTGTATCTCGGGTGTGTGTTGTCTTCAGCAATGACTTACTTCAGCCTAAAAGAGGCCACCAAGGACAGCATCAATAACCTATAGTTTTGGGAATCTCTTGAACTACCATGACCAACCAACTGAAAGGTTTCTCATGCCCAATACTGAGTTTGTTGTTAGTCTGTGGCTCTTGTAGGGAGTTTTGTCAGCCCAAGTGACATTTAAATTGTGTGTGTTTGTGTGTGTGTGTACTTACAATTATCATATGTAGCTAAGTAAATATAACATAATGTGAATTCTTGAGCCCTTTTTCAAACATTCCTAGCACTATTTAACCCTCTTCACCCTACTCTTTCTGTATAGACCTTCATCCCACTCCCCAAATAAAGCTTGCACCTTATTTTCCCCTGTGAATCACAACAATGACCAGCATGGCAATATATCCCTAAAGGTGCAATAGTGGCACTCATATATTGGTAATAACTAACAGCTCTTTACTTGGACTTAAGGCTTCCTTAAATGGATGGGAAATGATGACTGGTGCTGGAAACCTAGCCACACACCTAAGGCTTTTGAGCACATGGATCTCAGAGAAGAACCTATTATATCACTTTACTAGATCAGAGTAATCCCAAATAGCATTCTAAAATGTATTCCTATATCCATAGATAAGTGCATCTCTCACTCCTCATCAGAGTTTCTTTTTGTAGCAGACAGCAGACAGAAACCTTTACAAAAAAGAAGTCCCATAGAGATTAAGTGATCATGGGATGCCAAGCCCCAAAGTATTCATCTTCAGTACAGTTCCTACTCTTAAGGCTCAGTGAACATCTTGGAAGAAAGATTGGAAAGAGTATAAGGACCAGTAAGTCTACTGTAAGACTGTGTCTACTAGAAATAACAGGGAGGATGTATTCATAGCACTTACTCAACATGGCTGCCTACATGAGACCTAAAGAAAGACAATATAATAATGTGGTATTTTGAATGTATTTGTCACACATACGCTCATAGGGAGTTGCACTCTTAGGAGGTATGGCCTTGTTGGAGGAAGTGTGGTCTTGTTGGTAGAGACTGGATGAGACACACCTTTGATCCAGACCTTGAGGCTTCAGAGCATACTTTCAATTTGGGCCACACCTTCTGTTGGAACTGTGCCTCTGTGTGTGTGTGTGAGGGGGTATTTATAGGTATTTAATTCAAGCTTTACTTAGTGTGGCAGTCAGTGTATGTCCTGTTGCCTCTGAGTCAAGATGTAGGACTCTCAACTCCAGCATCACATCTGCCTCCATGCTGCCATGCTCCCCACAATGGTGGACTGAACCTCTGAACTATAAGCAAGCCCACTCAATTAAATGTTTTCTTTATAAGCATTGTTGTGGTCATGGTGTCTCCTCATAGCAATAGAAAGCTAAGAAAAATACACATACTAACATGGAAAGAGAAACTCAGTGTCGACCCACCCATAGATAAAGAACTATAGACAACTAATGACTGCAGAGAAAGAATTAGTTTTGTTCCCAGGGATGAGTCTTATAATTGATTAGTGAATACCAAGTGGAAAACCCTAAAATCATAAACACACAAGCAATACTAATCAGGAAAATCAGGATGTATTTATATACTTATGCATTTATGTGTGTGTGTTGAGAGAGAGAGAGGAAAGAGATTAATAATAAAAGAGAAAGAGGATATAAATTTGAGAGTGAATGGGACTGGTGAGGGAGTGCTGGATTAAGAGGACATGGAAGAGGTTGAAGCAAATAAAGCAAAGGGGAAATGACATGGTTATATTGCAATTAAAATAAGAATATGCACAAAATGGTGAAATTAAGATGTTCAGATGCAATCTCTGTCATACAACAGATTCTAACTGTAGTCCTTAAGACTGAAATAAAGGAGATTACAGAGTAACTGAGAGTCATATCTCCGAAAAACAGTGCTAAGCCTAAACTTCATAGACAATATATCAATCAGTATCATCATATATCATTTTTGAAATTCATCTTTTTTCTAAGTAATTTAAAATGTGTTTTATGAAATAATATGTATTGAAATTATGTTGACAACATAATGTATAAGGATTTAGACTTTAAGAAAAATAATATAAAAGGTAAAGAGATAGGTCTGTGCCATTCACTGTATACTATTAAGACTAAGCTACTAGATATTAGAACTTTCTAAACATTTTATAATAAAGCTTCTAGAAGAGGAATAAGAATAGGGGAATATTTATTATCCCATTGTGAACCACTTAAAGAAGAAAACAACAGCAATAAAAATGGAGGAAAATGAGAACTCATTCAAAATAATGCACTAGAAAAGTTAAGCATAAGCAAACAATAAAGAGGAATTTGAATAAAAATATATAAAACATGTTGAAAAATAGCAGAAGTTTTATAAATCCTCCCTAACTAGCAGATACTTTAAATGTAAGTTTGATTTGAAAATGGTAAATTAAAATGAAAATCTTGATTGCCTATTGAAGAAAGAGACAATGTTCAAATCACTAAATTAAAAAAATCAAAGTGGGGATAGTTCTACTTATTTAAAAAATTTATGAGTGGTTGTACTCCAGGAAAATGGATAATATAGATGAAATGGAAAATTTTAAAAGACAAAAATTATCAAAACTGGCTCAAGAATCAAGACAAAAATATAAACAATTATATGTAAGTATATGTGTATGTATATAGTAGAGGTATAGGAACATTAATCAAGACTTTCTTCCAACCAAACAGAAAAAGGAGAAATAATTTAAAACAACTCGATGACTTCATTTGTCATTTCCACCAATCTTTCTGTTTGTTTGTTTGTTTGTTTGTTTTTGATATAGGGTGTGTAGCCCTTGCTGTCCTGATACTCACTCTGAAGACAAAATTAGCTTCAAATTAGGAGATTTTCCTGCCTCTGCCACTGAAGTGTTGGGATTAAAGGCTGGGGCCAGTACAACCCAGCTACAAATCTTATTTTTAATGAACATAATCATTCATAACATTTTCAAAATAAGTAGAAAGATCACTTTTTCTTTTTGTGATACTTACATTATCATAGTAAAATATTCAGATAATTGAAATCACACAGAAAGATAATTATGCACTCTCACTTAGTTTCTTTGCAATAAATGTGAAAATCTCCATCACATTAATACCACAAATCTATGAATATATTTAGAGTGTTGTTATGCTTTGTAGCTAATGAGAATTATCTCAAGTATGTGGGATTTTCAACAATAAAAATCAGTCAATATAATATACTACTAATAGAATGAAAAATAGTCTAAATGAAATTTGATACAAAAAGACAACTGAGAAAATATAATACAATATCATGATAGGAACATTGAACAAAGTATACGTAGTCATTTGTTTCCTCAATATGAGAACAGTCATCTATGAAAAATCCATACCTATAATAGTCAATGTTGGAAATCTTCATTAAAATCCCAATGGAAAACTTATCTAAAAAATTACATAGAATTTTGAAAATCTATAAGTAGAATAATCTTAAAAGGAAGAAATTTAGTTATTACTTTGCCATTGATGCCACTATTACACAGATGGGCATATATTACCAGGCAGGTTGTTATTGTAACTTTCAGGTTTCACATCTGGATAAGAGTGGTTATTTTTTGGGGGGTCTGGTATCATTCATAGACCCACCCAAAACTAAATCAGCTTTTCAATAGCAATGATATTTCTAGGTTTGATTTTTTTTCTATGTTATTTGATTGAAGTATGCTGTATCTTTAACAACAGAGTCTTACTGTTACTGTCCAGAGTCATCATGAGCACTAGCAACAGCTTGTAATATTGGGGGTGTCTACTGAAATTCACTGGCCAACAATTCCAATAGATGTGTCACATTTCTGACACTGGACTTTTTATTTGTTGCCCTGTGATATCTAGTAAGAACATTACAGCCCAGTCACAGTGTGACTCTGATTTTAAGTATTATTTATATGGGTATGTTTATATTTTATAAAAATCACTTCTGCAGTAGGGATTTCTCATATGGATTTTTGGAAGATAGTTAGTGTTAGTTATCCTTCATCACGTTCCATCCTCTGTCCTGCCTTCCCATACCTTGCTCCATTCAACACTTTCTGTTGCATTATTCTCCTTTACCCCTTTATATTACTATGTTTTATTTTCCCTTCTTTAAAATCTCCCCTTCTTCATGGGTCCTTACAAAGTTCCTAACCTCTGTGTGTATTACAAATGAAACACACATCTTTCAATATTTAAAGTAAGCATCCATAAATTAAAGGAAATATAATGTTTGTCATTTTGGTTCTTACCATTCTCAGGCTGATTGTTTCCAGATCAGTCCACTTCCCAATCGTTTTTGTGATTGGATTTAGTTCCTACTTCACAAGATGGAACACATATCAGACACAGTTGTCAGGGCCAAGAATCTGTCACTATGTAGCTTATGGACTATAGGGGAGAACCTGCAACTATTATTCTGATAAATGATATAGTTTTAATATAATTCCTAGTGATTTATTTATTATTCCTATAGATTATTGCCATAGACTCAAGACTTATCACTGATTTTTTGCAATAGATAAAGATAGAGACTAACACAGAGACTCTCAACTAGTCAATGTACAGAGAATAAGTGACTGAAGAGTGCTCAGTCCTAAATGGTATCATACTCCCTCTTCCCAGGCTTCAGGAATCATTTTGGAAGAGTGAAAATCTGTAAGAGCCAGAGGCAGTGAGTGATTACAAATAAACAATATTTCTGAACACAATAAGGTAATTGCACATATGAAACCATAGCAGGTGTGATAGTAGTATCAGTACATCAAACCAAAGAAAAATCCTAGCATGGAAGGAGAAGGTGGGAAGGAAGTGCTACCCGTTGCTGAGTTGTAACGGACTGAGGTTGCTGCTGCTGTTGCTTGAAAGGGAGAATTAGTTTTATTGAAAGGGAAGACCTCTTGTAGATCTAACATGCTCCAGTAATGGCAAGAGTATACTGACAACAATAATGGGACATTTTAGGTTAAAAAATGAATGAGGATACAAAAGCTGGTGAGATATGAAATGTAGCTATTGTACATTTATATCTATATTTCCAGAGGGAAAATGAACAAAACTTATCAATCAATGTTTATATTGCTATGTTTATAAAAGTAAAAGAGAAAAATAAGACAAACATCTACTGCCTTATAAATATACAAATAAATTGTAGTATACTCAATACTATCTACCATAAAAATGGATGAAATATGGCGAGCACAACACAAATAAGATTCAAAAATAGTATTCTAAATCACCACAGCCACACATGAAAAATTAAATATTGTATTATATAATTTACATGAAATATCTACAATAGATACTCAGAATAAAAGCAAATTTGCTAATTCTGGAGCTTAACAAATAAGAATTTACTTTTGAGTTGATGAAATATTTTATAACTACATGGTATTTATGGTGGTACCTATTGGAAATACAAAAACATGTGAATATGTTTCATTACCATTGCTTAATAAAGAAGCTGCTTTGGCCTATGGCAGGGTGGAATATAGCTAGGTGGGAAATCCAAGCAAAGATACAGGGACAAAGAAGGAGGAGTCAGGAAGACACCAGCAGCCACCAGAGGAGTAAAATGCCAGAGCATTACTGGTAAGTCACAGGGCAGGTGGTGATACACAGATTATTGGAAATGGATTAATTTATAAGTAAGAGCTAGCCAGTAAGAATCCAGAGCCATTGGCCAAGCAATTATAATTAATATTAAGCCTCAGAATCATTATTTTACAAGTAGCTACAGGTACCAGCAAGAGGGAGATAGACTAAGTCAGTGGTGCCAGAGAAGACACAGAAAAGTTTCCAGCTCCAACCAACTCTGTAATGTATCAAATTATTTATTATATTACCACATTGTAACACATATGCAGTAAAAACAATGACTTAAAATTTGAATTTAGGCTACCAATATGTAGTATGATAACCTCTTGTGATGTTCAGCAGTAACAGTGAGCTCAATGGTAGCCCTGCAACAATGGCAATAATAAACAATCTATGCGCCACAGTGCTCTGTGCTGCAAAGTTATTAAATTAGTGTACATTAAATGCATATTTGGCCTATGATATTTTTACATTGCCAGGAGTTTAATAGGGTGTAATCTCATCATAAGTGAAGGAGTGCTAAATGCTGCTGAAGTGTACATTTTAGCATGATTACTTCTATATTATAAAATGTTTACATCAGTTTGAAAAATAGTTTGTCCTTGACACATGTAAACCAAATGAATTGACTAGAACCCTCTTTTAGTCAGAATTCTCTAGAGGAACAAAACAAATAATGAATATATGCTAAAAAAGGGGGATTTACTAAGTTGGCTTACAAAATGTAAGCTAGGCATTCTAACAGTGGCTATCAACATTATAGGCAGACTGAGACCCTAGTAATTGCTACAATAGTGTACAAATATGGATGTCTCAGTGGTCACACACTGGTTTTGAATGTACAAAAGATTCTTGGAAAGTCCTTGGACTTTGATGTGCACTATAACACTGAAGAAACTGTGTTCTAATGATTGTGAAGATGGCAGCAGTAAAAGAGTAGATAAAATGAACTAACCAGCAAGGAACAAAGGTGTGTGTGTGTGTGTGTGTGTGTTCATGCATGTGTGTGTGTGTGTGTGTGTGTGTGTAGAAACAGCACTTCTTTCCCCTAAGGCTTCTTTATATGTGAACTGCCATGAGAGTGTCCTATCTGTTCCAAAGGTAGTTTCTTTCTTTAGTTAATCTTTCTAGAAAACATCTTTATAGAGCCCCTAGAGCTTTGTGCCTTAGTCTCCAGATTCAATCAAATTGACAAACAAGATTAACTGTCACAGACTTCCAAATTAAATTCTTGTAGATGCTTATCACATGACTTTAAATGCCTTTAGATAAAGTTAAGAACCACAACAACTAACAGAAGTAAGGAAAAAATGGATGCTTACACTACATTCATAAGTTATTGTAAAGCAGACTTACAATTAATCACTTACCATGCTCGCACCATTACTTTCTCAACACATTAGGGCAAACATTGTAGTGGGGGAAGTTAAAAATAAAATAAAACTTGAAAATGTGTTGGTTGTTATTGCTGAATTCACAATTCAATTCAAATAATACAGGTGTGAAATTTTTCAATACTAGTGAACAAAGGGCTGATTTGAAAAACATAAACAGAGCTTCTGTATGTGCTTTGCATGAAAGATGGCCAGAGAATGTATGCTTTTCCATAGTTGCTCAACAACACAATCAGTAATAATATGTTCACAAAAGAAGAAATTCATTATGAAGAAATGGCTCATATCTTTATGTAGACTAAGAAGATTCATAGTCTGCTATCTGCAACTGGAGACACAGAAGAGCCAGTGACACAAAAGTGTAGATGGAAATTTCTGTCCTCCTCAGCCCCCAGCCATTCAGTCTCAAATAAACACACAGAGGATTATATTAATTATAAACTGTTTGGCCTATTGCTCAGACTTGTAACTAATAAGTCCTTACAAGTTAAATTAACCCATAATTCTTATCTATGTTTAACCATGTGGCTTGCTACCTTTTCTGAGTAAGGCCTTCTAATCTTGCTTCCTCTGCATCTGGGTGATAACTGCATTTCTGTCTTCCTCTTTCCAGAATTTTCCTCATCTGGTCACTCCACCTGTACTTTCTGCCTGGCTACTGTTCAAACAATATTTTATTAAACAAATTTGAGTGACAAAACTTTACAGAGTACAAGAGCATTATCCCACAGCAATAAGTCTTAGGAATAGAGTTGATAGACTGAATTTCCAATGTCAATAGAAAGCTACTGTGGTACCTCAAGCAGAGATGAAGGAGGTAAAGGGACTGATTCCCTGCTGTTTGAGGAGGGGCCACTTGTTCATCCAAGCTGCCCAGAACCAAAATAACCATCCAGAAACTGTATTGATTAAATCACTGGTTGGCCCATTAGCTCTAGCTTCTTATTGGCTAACACATCTTAATTTAACCTATTTCTATTAATCTGTGTATTGCTATGTGGCAGTGGCTTACCGGCAAAGTTTCTGCATGTTGACTCTGGTGGCTCCATGGTGTGTGTGTGTGTCTCTCTCTCTCTCTCTGCCTTCCTTCTCCCAGCATTCAGTCCAGTTTTCCCCACCTATCTAAGTTCTGCTCTATCAACAGGCCAAAGCAGTTTCTTTATTCATTAACCAACAAAAGCTGCACATAGACAGAAGGAACTCCCACACCACCCTGCCTCTTCTATCTTTACTCTGTTGAGGTCTTCAGTTGACTAGAGGTTGACTAAATACATTGAAAAGAGTAAATTGTCTTTCTCAGATTTCCCATGTACTAATAACATCTTGAAATACCCTTATAGATACGTTCAGGCCTTGTCAAGCTGTTATCACATATAGAATTAATTATCACAGGAAGTAACAGAAATGCTGTAATCAGAATTTTGCAATGAACCAATTTGCCAACTATACTGAAATTAAGAATTCAACATTTCAACCTACTATTTTTCTGTTGATGGCAGAAGACTGTCCATAAAAAGCCCCTTTTCACATGGAGGATAACACAGTAGTAAAATCCTCACCAGACTTATGACATTGCTTTTTCATCTTTTTAAAGCAAAAATAATATATTTCAAGGAAAAAAATTATTCATCCAGTTATTCAGCCAATGGTCATTGAGCTTCCCATACGTTCTATGCATAGTGCTAGACACTAGAAATGGAGAAGTGAATTAGAGACAAGTGAAGAAGGAAACAAAAGGATCTTACAAATTAGCAGGAGATAGAAGAAAGAATAAATTTGTATTCAATTAAAAAATATAATTATGTAAATATGTAAGATAATTAAGAGATTTTTGAGATATTAATGTAAGCTAGAAGATAGATGAATACCTCTATGAAACTACAAACAAAAATATACTGGATAGTTTTAATTGTTAATGTAACACAATTTAGAAACACCTGGGAAGAGAGTCTTAATGAGGCAGGAGGCCTCTTGTTCATTTCTCAGACCCCAAATAATCACATAGAAACTGTATTATTACAACACTATTTGGCCTATTAGCTCATGCTTCTAATTGAACAGCACTTATATCTTAAATTAACCTATTTTTAGTCATCTGTGTATTGCCATGCAGTTGTGGCCTACTGGTAAGTTTCCATCCAGTTGGTGTCTGTCTCCTGCAGCAGCTACATGGCTTCTCTCTGACTCTGCCTACTCTGTCTCTACATCTCTGTTTGGGTTTTCCTCCTTGCCCTATTCTGCACTGGCATAGGCCCAAAGCAGTTTCTTTATTAACCAATAGTAATAAAGCTATTTATAGCATACAGAGGGGAATCCCACATCCATAAGGGATTATTTACATTGGGCTGGCCTATGGGCATGTCTGTGGGGAACTGCCATAATTAAATTATTTGATATGATGACACAATCTACTCTGGGTGTCACAATTCACTTGGTTTGAATCTTTAACAGTGTATGAGTAGAAGAAGTGAGCAGATTATTAAGCTTGCATCCATTTGTTTCTCTCTGTTCTTGAGTATAGCTATGAAGTGGCTAGTTGTTTTAAGTTTTTGCTGTCTTGCTTGACTCTCCTCCTACAATGGGCTGTAAGAGAATTGTGAGCTAAAATAAACCCTTTCTTCCTCAAATTACTTTTTGATGGGGTAATTTATCACCATGAAATGGGAGCTCAACAACACCAGCCGTACTGGGAAGGAACAAGAATAGGACCAAACTAGTCCCTCTGAATGTGGTTGACAGTTGCATGACTGGGGCAGACTTCACGGCCACTGGCAGTGGTACCAGAATTTATCCCTAAGGCTTGTACTGGCTTTTTGGAAACCTATTCTCTTTGGATGGATATCTTGTTTAACCTAGATATAGTAGGGAGGGGCTTAGACCATCCCCAAAGCAATGTGCCTTACCCTCTCTGAGGAGTGGATGGGGGTTGGGTGGAAGGGTATGTGAAGGGAATGGAAGGAGAGGAGTGAGTGGGAATTTGGATAGGTATGTATAGTGGAAAAAGATAGTTTGTTTTCTTTTTTTAAAAAAAATGAAACTAGGACAAAAAGTGATAACAAATTATGGTAAGCATGTGAACGTATTCAGTACAGAGCAAAAGGAAGATAAAGAACAAGGTCTTAAAAGTAGGAATGAACCTTGGGGAATCAGTGGAGAACTTAAAGTTGGTCAAAAAAGATATTCTTATACACAGTCTGATAGCAAATCATGAATCTCTAACAATAATAATATAAGTTTTTGAATAACTTAGACTCAAAAAATAATACAAGAATTTCAACTCTATGTGGAATCTAAAAATATTGAATTCATAGAAGTCGGGAATAGAATAGTGGTTCAAAGAGACTAAGTGGAACAGAAGGGAGAAAGGTTGGGAAGAATCATGGGATAAGCCCTTTGGCAACAGGCATAATGATACAGAATTTGGAGTTTGCCCTGCTTGGGTTTTGTTCTTGCTTTGGTCCAATATTTCCACACTGAGTCTAGTCTTCCCTCCTTTTTGGAATAGTAACATATATTCTGTGCCATTGCACATTGTATTGGGGATATCCAATGACACTGTGTACCCTGAATTTGCATTTGCAGTGATTAAATATAATTAACCTTGGATCAGGAGGCTCTGTTAGCAAGCAGTTGACAGAAAGTAATCATAGAGCATCAGAGGGGATCCAGGAGAGACAGAGAGACAAGAGAAGTAGTAGGGTGGGATTTGGAGTGCTGGAGCCTTTTCTGGTTTGGTGAAGAAGTTGAACAGATGCCAACAAGAAGAGAAGGGTAGCTATTTGTGATTCAGCCTTTCTGAGCTAGCAGGATTTTGCCCCAGTATTTGAATTTTGAATCTTATTGATAAATAGAACAACCGAAATTTAGTTAAAACTACCTTTAGTGGCAGCGACAGAGCTAGAGCCCTCGGGAACAAGATTCCCACCAAGCTGCAGCCTGTATAGTCAGGTCACTGCTAGAGAAGCAGGCCGGTAACTGGAGTTGCAATTCCTGGCTGAGATAGCAGCAGATTAAGGCACAGCCACTGTGCCAAAGTTAAAGCAACAATATTGGAATTGTGTAATTTACTTTTACATTTTACAGGGGTTGTAGTTAAGTGATTTTTTGACTATTAGAAGAGACTTTGGACTTTGAAGTTTGAAACATTGTCGAAACTGTGAAAGATTATGGGGATTTTTGAAGTTCTCAATGCAATTTACATTATGATATGACCACAAGCCTATGGGATCCAGGGAGTGAAACATGGTGGTCTGAATGAGAATGGCCTCCATCAGCTCATAATCCCAGTTCTTGGAACTGTTTAGGAAGGATTAGGAGGTATCATTTTGTTGGGGGTAGTTGTGACCTTTTTGGAAGAGATGTATCATGGGGTGGACTTTAAGGTTTCAAAAGTCAGTACCCCATCCCCCTCTCTCTCCCCCTGCTTCTCTACCTGTCTCTCTTTGCCTCTCTGCCTTTCTACCTCTCTGCTTGCGGATTAAAATGGAAGTTCTTAGATACTACTCTAGCATCATTCTTGTTTTCCTGCTGCCATACTCTCTGCCTTTGAAGCTATAAGGAAGCCCGCAGTTAAATTCTTCCTTTTATAAGCTACCTTGGTTAAGTGTCTCTTCATAGCAATAGAATAGTAACTAAGACAGCAGGCAACCAACATACTGGGTAAAGGATAATTAGCCTCTCCCAAAAATAAGCCCTCTTTTGATTGTCCAATAAAAAGTGGTCAGCCTTTAGGCCATATGTAAACCAAGAATTATTTTTCCTCTTTGTTTTTAATTGAGACAGTGCCTCCCTATACAGCCCAGGCCAGTCTTAAACTTAGGATTCTCTTGTCTCAGCCTCGCTCATGCTGAGAATAATGGTGTGTGCCACCATGCTTGGCTAAAAGTTGTATTTTTTAAAACTTGGAAAATTATATAATAACACAAACAATTATTTTTGTTTTGTGGAAATGAATATTTTAACTCTGGTACATTTTCTTGCTGTTATTTAAATAAACAAAAATGAAATTGTAAAGTATATATTCATTTCAATCTACATCTTTCACTAATGATTTGGAGAGATTTGTAATAGAAACCTCTCATAAAAGAAGCAGGCATGTATGGGCATTTTCTATTCTCAAGTTTAATTGGAGTTGAATCTGTTCCCACTTTGCTTGTCTCTGGCCAAAGTACTGTTCCTTGTTGTCTACATTAGTCCACACAAACAGTAAATATAAGGGGGCCTGCCTGGGGAGTTATCAGACATAAGACCTCACAAATCAACATAGAAAACCTAGTCTTTTGTAGCTTTCTCTCTTCTACCCCCAGAGCCTTTGGGCTTTATGAACTGTTCTCCCCTCCCCTAAGTCTCACTTGCATCATTGTGCCTGGTGTGTGTTGAGAAAATGCAATATTCATTTCAGAACAACTGACTGGCAGAAATAAAACAGGAAACCAGTCACCATAAATTTCAACACCTCGTTTGGCAAAGAGGAAATTGAGGCCCAGAAAGACTTAGTGTTTTCTGTCAGGTCTTAGCAAATGAGCAGGAAAACATGCACTTGATTTTGAGAAGCCGGGCCAGTGTTCTTTTTTTCTATAGCAGCAATGCTTCTCCTATCAGCCAAATTTTAGTTACCCATTTTATGCCCATTAGCATAACATTTAGAAATACTGAGAAGAAAGACACAGGCCAGAGGTCAGTCTTAGAGAATTGGAAACAATATGAGTTCTCATCAGAGTAACTATTGTTAGATCAAGATTTGTTGTTGCTCCTACACAAGACTCAGCTTTGATTTCCAGTACCTTCATTGTGATTCACAACCATTCTTTATTCCAGTTCCAGAGTATCTGCTGCTTTCTTCTGATGTCCATGAGCACTAGGCATGCTAGCAGAACATATACATACAGTCAAAATACTCATTCACTCATGAATTAGTCTAAAAGAAAATTTAAAATTTAATTGTTTTGCTACTTGGAAAAGAGATCAAGGAGGAAAAGTATTTGCACATTTTGTCACTAACAAAACCCTTCAGACTGCAAACATACAGACTACAAGCTTATTCACAGATGCAACAGATTCAATATTAAAAACTTATAGAGGATATAATGACAAAATATCATCTGCAGTAATCCAACTTCATATGACATAGATTGCCATCACTAAGATATATTTCACGTCTAATAAGTACCATGTGTGGTGGACAGAGTTTTAATATTTATTTTCTCTCCATTCCCATGCCAGAGCTATAAGGTAAGAAATTATAGCTTCAATTACCACTTAGGAAATAAAATCTTTGAGAAACCAAATAACTCACCAAAAGCCAAATAATTAATAACTAAGTTGACATTTAACCCCATAGTTGCCAATACTTGAAACTCCACAACCTCTTTCAGAATTGCATTGCTGAGAATAGGAAAAAAATAAACTGTCCCTAAGAGTCAGAACACAAATAAAAAGTGAAACAGATGATGTGAAAATGGTTTCTTTGACAGAGTAAAGTTTGATGCACCATTTTACTCTAATGAAAACTTTGAGATCTGCATCTTATGATGCTAATTATTATGCCATGATTTGCCCACGTGAAATGCTCCTGTATTAATGAGTTTTTAAGAAAACAGTATAAATCTAAGAAGTCATTGCTAATTGGAATGTCGGAATAAAGAAGCTAAAAGTATGTATTACACATCCATGGGAAAAATTCCATGGGACCCCACCTTTAGATATAAAGCTAGAAGCAATTAATGGCTGCTAAGAAAAGCAGAATAGTCCTTCCCAGGGTTGAGCCACCTAATAGTATATCCAATAACAGTGGTCAGCCAAATATATATATGGAATACAAATGGACTCAGCAAGTTTTATTTATATTTTATTCGTATATGTCTTTCTGTGTGTATAACAACACACACACAGAAAAAGAGGCCATTAGAAAGAAAGTGGTGGGAGGGAGAGGAGAGAGGAGAAAAAATGCATAATACTATACCAAAAAGTCAGCCCTAAAAGCCTACACACAAATAACATAATGCAGATGGTGTAGGTTGTACTTATATATTTGTGAATATACATGTACATATGCATAAATATGTATGTAAAACAGCTAATAAAAAGAGTAAGAAAATGTGGAAGAGTTTTGGAAGAGGAAAAGGAAGAGAAAATGATATAATCTCAAAAAATAAAATAAAAATTAAGGCAAAAATTGTAAAAAGATAAAAGTAAGGCCCAGAGAGGAATTGTGACACATTGAACTTCTCAAAGGGTATATTTGTCACCCTCTATTTTAAAATGTTGGCATATGGATGTTGGTTATCACTCTATTTTGATATATAGATCATTATTCTTATTTAAATTATTAAATTATTAAGAGATAAATAATTATAAATCAATAATGTAAAATAATTAAGGTCATATGAAATCTATTAATTAGCAAATCAACAGAATATTATGTGATATAAAAGTAGAAAAAGAAAAAATCTCCTGAGCAAATTGGGAGCATGGGAACCTTGGGAGAGGGTTGAAGGGGAGGGGAGCAGAGAAAAATGTAGAGCTCAGTAAAACAAAAAAAAGAAAAAGAAAAAAAGAAAAAGAAAAAAGTTCTGCTAAGCTATGTTATAAAATTAGAGATAATAAAAAAGATAAAAAAGATTAAAAAAGATTAAAAATAGAAAATAAAAAATAAAAAAATTAGAGATAACTATCCCTGTTTCTAGGTAATCTAAATGTTTGATAATAAAAATAAAAGTAATTCACATATGAGGATAAACAGTTCAAGCTCATTCTAACCAGGAAGATTTCTCCCTGCTGGCTGGCTATAATATTACTATATGCTGCTTATTTAGACTGCTGGGGACAATATAATCAATAGCCTTAGCCACCTGTGAACCCTGTGACCTACCTACAGTGATGACCTGTGTGACAAGATATGCCCACCAGTGCAATAGTGGTATGAACATTATGGGGTTCCGAGGAATCACCACACTGATTTTCATGGTAGTTGCATAAGTGTGCACTACCACTAACTGCACATGAAGGTTTCCCATCTCCCACATCCTCCCCAACGTTTGCTGTCATTGGTTCTCTTGACCTTAGCTAAGTTAACACACTGGGGTAAGATGAAATCTCAACGTACTTTTAATTTTTATATCCTATGGTTAAGAGAGTGAACAATTTTTTCCATTTTTTAATTTTTTAACTTAAAATTGGCTTTTATGCTTACTTTAACTTTAAAAATATGGGATATGATAAGCTATACTTCTGAGATGGCATTTGTCTTAGTTATTGTTTATCATAGTGAAAAGAGACCATGTTCAAGACAACTTACAAAAGTAAAAGCATTTAATGGGAGCTTGCTTATAATTTTAGTGGGTAAGTCCATGATCATCATGGTGGGAAGCATTGTGGCAGGAAGGTAGGCTTGGAGCTGGAGGGTTAGCTGAGGACTTGCATATTATTGCGAAGATAGAGGCAGAGACAGAGAGAGAGGGGGAGGGGGAGAGAGGGGGAGGAAGGAGAAAGAGAGGGGGGCTTGGACTTGGTGTGGACTTTTGAAAGCTCAAAGCCAAAGTGACACAACTCCTCCAACAAGGCCACACCTCCTAATCATTCCTAAACAGTTGGAAACCAAATATTCAAATATATGAGCTTATAGGAACCATTCTTTTAATAATTTATTTTTTATTTCATTTTACATTCTAATTACAGTTCCCCCCAG
>LOJH01020094.1:0-10087 GCA_001685095.1 Ellobius talpinus
GGGAGGGAAGGAGGGGGGAGGGAGGGAAAAGGAGGGAGGGAAAGAGGGAAGGAAGGAAGGGGAAGAGAAAGGAAGGAAGGAAAAAGAAAGAAAAACCAAACAAAATCCTCAACAACAACAACAACAACAAAAGCATGGAGCTAGAGAGGGCTCAGCAGTTAGGAGCCCAATTGTTCTTGCAGAGGAGCTGACTTGGGTTCCAAACACTCACACTGAATGACTCAAAAGCACCTGTAATCCAGCTCCTGGGATCCGATGCTCTTTTCTGGAGTCTGCAGGCATCTTTATTCAAGTATACATACCACCCCCCCAACACACATACACATAGTTAAACAACATTTAAAAAGCAAAAGTGAAAAATCTACTTGTAAAGTGAACCAAAGACATGAACAAATGCAGACACATCATCAAAGGGAAGCACACACAAAAAATATAAACACTAAAATACACTCAATGCTATTGGCTATTGGGAAAACAAAAATTAGACCTGTAATGTAGGACTAGAGAAATGGCTCGGTGGGTAAAATGATTGCCATGCAAGCCTAATAAATTGAGTTCAAATCCCTGCAGTCATTAAAAATAGATTGTATAGTGTAAGCATCTATAGCCCAAGTGTTCCCATGGGGAGAAGAAAGAGAGACAGAAACTCTTCGAATGCTCACAGATCGACTAGCCTAGCATACGAAGTGGAAAACCACCAAAGAGACCCTGCCTCAAACCAGACAGAAGACAGGACACACACCTGAGGTTGTCTTGTGCCCTCTATTCGTCTACTCTCACACACCTGTATTTACACACGCCCATATGCGTGTGCTCACACAAACATATAAATTACAACGTGATGTCAATACGGACCTGTTAACATAGTGTTTAAAAACGGTGGTAAGTGCTGGAAAAGATGTTGAGAAACTAGACTTCTCATCCATCTCTAATCAGAGCTAGTACCCTACAGCTTCTCATAAAAACCCATATCAAATATGTCACCACCATTCAGCTAAGCAATTCCCCTTGAGCACCTACCCTAGGAAAGCTGAAGTTTATATTCACGCAAAGAACTGTAGATATGTGCTCATTTCACTTCTGAAAAGTGGGAATGAGCCAAATGGCCTCCAAGAGAACCCATGACAGACCAAAGTAATGATTACAAAAGGTCCGACTTGGTGAACCAACGAGTTTTTACTGGGACTACTTACAGGATTGTCAACAAAGGACAACTTAAAGGAGCTGGGAAGGTTCAGATGCCACGACATCCTTGACTCACTAAAGCTGCAGCGCGAGAGCTCTCTGCACAGCTTTGGGGTAGCTCAGCAGGCGGAGCATCTCTTCACTGGTCATCAGGTCTCCTGCCTTAGTAATTATTCACGCCTTTTCATACTGTTGGGGAGAGACTCTCAAGACTCTTCCAAGTGCCTATTCTTCCCGACTTGTGACCTTTTGTTTACCTCCTGAGGCCCGTGAGCTTTTCCATCCCTTCCTGGAAAGAATGCTCCAATTCAGAGGCAACTGCATACAACATATCCATACTGTAGACGGCTACCCAGCTATATAAAGGAGCACACTCTCAAGAGATGCGACAACCTACAGCAATCTGAAAGGGATTGTACTCGTTGGAGGGGGGGAGTTGAACTGAAATGGTTATATGCTGTATACTTCAATTTCTAAACATGGGGGGGCGAAGACGGGAGAAGGATATATGATACGACCCGTACTCTTTTCCAACTTTCTGTGAATCAGTAATTATTTCAATATAGATAACATTTTAAAGATTATTGAGTGTATCCAAGAAAAAGGTTAACCATAGGACCTTTAGTTCTGAGAGAGGGGAGTAGGAGCAACGTCCTAAAGAACATGCCCTTGGAAATGCAAGGGCCCAACCAGCCACCATCCTTCCGGATCCTGCCAGCCCAACCCAGCCCAGCCTTTCCTTCCCCAGTGCCCAGGCTCACCCTAGTCTTGTTTCTCTTTGCAGCTGAGAAAACATCCCATGGAGCTGGCTTGGTCTCAGAGTTTCCTAGAAAGCTCCCGTTTTGGTTTGCTTCTGTGTTTTTCCTGTGGCATTAACTGTCCTATGACGTTTCCGCCCCAGTGTCTATCCATCTGTGGCAGGTGGCAGGCCTCAGCCACGAAATCTAACAGGATGTGACTCAGGTGGCAGCATAGGACAGTGACAGCCGAGAGACTGAAGGAAGAGACCCACCATTGAAATTATGTCTTACCCTTAGAAAGGCTTATGACACAAATGCAGCCCAGGATACATCCGGAAGGACACGATGGGGCTGCGGATTGGCAGTGTGTGCCCATTTGGATTGATGCCTCCATCTCTGTTGGCACACAGCCTGGCTCCTAAGAGTCGGTCACACTGTGGCTGACATGTCAGAATCATGGGAAAAGAACCCAAGAGTAGCAAGTCTGAGAAGCCGCACTGTAGTGATAGGGGAACGGACCTGTTTTTCGTCCCACCCGGCTCTCGCACGTCTATCTTTACATCTGAAATAACAACATATAAATTTATTTAAGTATTACCTGGCCCATTATATTTAGCCTTTTTTTGGCTAACTCTTTAATCTTGCTTAACCCATATCTAGCATAGTAATCAGTGTATCACCATGGGGTCATGGCTTATCGGGAAGATTTTAACCCATGTCCATCTTGGAGAGGAGAGCCATGCGTCTGCCTGACTTGGCTTTCTTTCTCCAAGCATTCTGTTCTGTCTATTCCATCCATCTAAGGGCTGGCCTATCAAAAGGGCCAAGACAATTTCTTTATTAACCAATAAAAGTAACATATAGGACAGATGACCCTCCTCCATCACCGCACCAGGTGAGGCTTGTAGCAAAGGGCCTGGACCATACACACCCCATCACATCACTTATGCGCAGTTTATAATATGTGACATGTTTACAACTGATTGCCTCTACCAACTCACACTAGCACAGATGTTCACCAAATGACTTTTCGATCTCCTCGCTTATCACTCAAAACCAGCCAATGTAGACACGTTTCCACACGATGGAAAATAAAATACAATAACTGCCTCTAAGCATGGCTCTTTTACTGAAGAATAAAACTTGTTAGAGCCTCAATGACATTTGTGATATTTCCCAAACTGTGAAATGGAAGAGATCTGTGGTTTTGTTAGTTAAAGGACAATTAAGAAAAACAACAAAAAAACAGAACAAAACATTACCTTATTAGCCCTGCAAAATGGTGCTTTTAGTCATATTTTTTTTTTAACTGACCAGATAGAAATCCTAGCCAATGACATTGGTATGCCTGGTACCTTCTTTGCAATGTCATTTTCTGGCTCTACTGAAGCCAGAACAGGACAGGACTTAGTGACTGAAAGTGACATACAGAGATGGCCCCAGTCATATATAATCCTGCAGGATACCCAGATGTTGTGTTGAGCTCTCCTGACTGTCTGATGACGACTCCTGTCCTTTTTTCTCAAGTTAGTGTAATGGGCGGCATGCAAAAGTATTAAAGGACTCGTGTGAGACGATGCAATGTTAATCCCATGATATATACATGATTGCACACCATAGATATACATGTTTAGCTAACCTAAAAAGTAAATGATTTTTTAAAGTATTAAGGAACTGGGCAGGCGGGGGTGTGTGCAGAGATGGCTCAGTGGTTAAGAGCACTGGCTGCTCTTCCAGAAGACCTGGGTTCAATTCCCAGCAGCCACACAGTGGCTCACAACCATCTATAACTACAGTTCCATGGGATTCAATACCCTCTTCTGGCCTCCAGAAGCACCAGGCATGCACATGGTACACAGACAAACATGCAGGCAAAACACCCATACACATAACAATAAAACAAGAATGAAACTTCAAAGAGAAGTTTTTAGCCCCTCCAACTGCTTTTGACATCAATATGTAATTTTCAAAATCAGATGCCCAATATTAATGTAGTAGGATGCAGGTAAAAAGGTCACACTTCAATTTATGTTTAATTTCATCCAAAAAAGTAAAGAAATTTGACTTCAATAATACTAATAGGTACATCAAAATCAGCAGCCTCATTTAGTCTACCTGACCCAGACATAGGGCCCCTGCAATGCCACCCAGATTGACATGAAGATCAAAGACACATTGTTCAAGGGGATGATTTGAAAAGTTGTCCAGTCTGAGAGAACACGAGGTCTGAAGGAATGTGTGCTATGAGAAGTCTTGGAAGTGTGCACATTCATTCCATCAGTGCGCCAGAGGGAATGATGAAAGCTTGTGGAAAACCCTTGGGAGCCAAGTTTTAGTGAGTTTTGAACCTATTTAGTAGAAGTAGAAAGAAAGGTACCTCAAAACCACCCATAACTCCAAGGTAACCACTATCCCCTTTTAGCCTTCACCGGTTCCAAGCACATACATGATGCATATGCATAAATAAATAATAGTCATACACATAAATAAATCTTCAGAAAATATTACTGATAAATTTCTCAGGACAAGTTGTCAACTTATTAATAACAAATTATTTGACCTATGTATATGTGTTGAGAGATATGACCATCTTGAACTTTAAAATTTTCTGTATTGTTTAATTCATAAAACATTGTAATATATAATATAATTGTATTAAGATATATATTACATGAATTATTTATAAAGTTTTCACTGTTAGCTTTTATGGGTTGGCCTTATTGTTTGAATATTTAACTCCTCCAAATTCAGGCTTAGATCCATTTCCCATAGCAACAGCATTAAGAGTCGTGGCTGAGACGGTGATGTGATTTAGTGATTTGGCAAGCAACCAGCTCAGCTTGCACAAGGCCTTGAGTTCAATCACTATTAAAGTGGGGAGGGCTGATGTAGATTACCTTAACACTAAAGGTAGATAAGCCAACATAGGCTCTGCCATCGTGAAATGGATAAAACCATTATCATAGAAGTGAACTCATTTTTAAAAATCATCTCTTGTAGGAAGCATGGAAATCCCTGTGCTGAAAGATAAGCATTTGGGGAACCCAGAGTGTTAAACATGCAAGGCTGTCCCTACATGGAAAGGAGGTATAACCTGTTTTCCACTCAGAAGGCTGGGAGCATATGTGGTTAATAACCTGGGACCTTTGCACTATCAGTATAGCTGAAATCATGCCACATCCTCCCCCAGACCTTTACTGTGAGCTTGTCAAGCTATAGAACTCATCTTTATGGAAGGTGTCAACGTGTAGTCAATCTAAGGAACCCATCTCTATGGAAGATGCCACAGGTACTTCACAAAGAGTGGAACATATATATATATATATATATATAATGATGCAGTCACATCTTAGGCTTTATTGTGCACACACTTATCACCAGAAAAGCTTTTGCCTAATTGTGCTGTGCTTAAATATGCCTAAAATAAACTACCTGGAGTCAGACTCCCAAAATTCGAGCCAACTCCAGCTACTGAGTGAGATTAAACTGAACTGGCTTATTGCCTGTCAGGGATCATTACTCTGCTGCCCATGATCATTGCAGAGACTCCAGCAATCTCTCTCCCAGTTTTTCTTCATTCTTCCATTTCCTATGTTTGGATGGGTAATGAATATCCTGTGCCATTATATGCTGGAAGTTTGTGTTCTGTTTTTTTAATTTTAATTTTACAGGGGATTACAGTTAAGAGATTGCCTTGAATCTCAGAAGAGACTTTGGACTTTGAAACAAGTTTGAGACTGTTATTGACTTTGGGAACTTCTGAAGTTGGAATGAATACATTTTGCATTATGATATTGTTACAAGTTTATGGGGGCCAGAGAATAGAACGTGGGTGTTTGAATGTATTTGGCCCCCATAATCCCATACGGAGTGGCTCTATTAGGAAGTGTGGGTTTTTTAGAATGGGTATGGCCTTGTTGGAGGAAGTGTGTCACTGAATGGGCGGGCTTTGAGGTTTCCTATGCTCAGGATACTGCCCAGTGTCTCAGTTGTCTTCCTGCTGCCTGCAAGGTATAGGACTCTCAGCTACTACTCCAGCACCAGGTCTGCCTGCATGATACCATACTCCTCATCATGATGATAATGGACTGACCTCTGAAACTGTAAGCGAGTCACCCCAAGTAAATGTTTTCCTTATAAACTTTGCTGTAGTCATGGTGTCTCTTCACAGCAACAGAAACCCTAACTAAGGCAGGGGTCAGCACACCATGAGTATTAAAGGGTCACAGCATTAGAAAGGCTGAGAACCATATTGGTCCCATTGTTACACAAGGCCCTGTGCTAAAAGCTGTCAGCTTCAACACTGTGTTTGTGTCCTATGTAGTAAAGTACCTGAGAATTAAGTGCCTTAAACAATACACATCTATTTTCTCATGCTCCTGAAGGCTAGTTGTTGAGGTATCTAGGCTTGGTCCCCTCATATGGCTGTGACTCTCTGCTCCACACACCTCTCCCTAGCTCCTGGTGGTTGCTATGATCTCTGGTGGTCCTTGTGAATGACATCGTCTTTGTGTCTTCACACTGCCTTTTCTCTCCAGTATCCAGACATGTCTCTGCATCCAAGACTGCATATTTTGGAAAAGGAAAAAAAATTACTTTCTGTTTTTATTTACATACATGCCCACAGAGACCAGAAGAGGGTGTCAGATGCCCTGGAGCTGAAGATGCAGGTGGTTGGGAGCTGCCCAGTCCTGATGCTGAGATTAAAGTGCAGCCCTGTGCAGAAGCATCAAGCACTCCTAACCTCAGAGCCACCTCCACTGCCCTAGTTTTCATTTTTTATAAGGATTTCTATGCTCCCTGTTGGGACACACCATATTCCAGAATGACCTGACTTTAATTATTTCCAAGTGCAGTTATTTTCCTTGGTACTGAGAGACACTCAGGGTAGGGGGAAAAATTTCCACCTAAACCATCCATGACTTCATAACAACAAAGGTTTACTGCAGTTGTTTGGATGAGAACGGCCCCCAGAGGCTCATCTATTAGAATGCTTGGTCTCCAGTTGGTGGAACGGTTTAGAGAAAGATTAGGAGGTGCAGCCTCGCTGGGAGAGGCATGTCACTGGGGATGGGCTTTGAGGGCTCAAAAATCCCAAGCCAGGCCATCGTCATCTCTGCACCCCTGGCTGATGTCAGCTGCTAGTGCTCCAGCACCGTGCCTGCCACCTCCTGCCATGCTCTCTGCCATGATGCTCATGGATTCACCCCAATTAAACACTTTCTTCTATAAGCTGCCTTGGTCATGGTGTTTCTTCCCAGCAATGCAACAGTAAGTAAGACATCTACTTTTCTGCTTTAAGACTGCGACTTTGTTGAAGGCTGTGCTTCAGTCCTGCAGCCCTGCCCTGCTGTCCAGTAATCTCTCCTGCTCTTAATTGTTCTGGCACAACTGCCATGCTGAACCCAAATATGGCTATCGCTGGGCAGAAAGTCACCAGAAACATTCTGAGGCAAGCATTGGTTAAATCGTTTGCATTCTGGCACTGCCCGATCCCTCCTTCCATGCGGCACAACCTTTATTCTTCTAAAGCCAGAGATAAAAGATCACAGACGGGGCCACATGGCAGGGTGTCCGTGCCACCTGCGAAATACCTCCTGGAGTGAACGGTGGAAGGGAGTGTGTTAAAGGTCCTATTTGAATAAGTTTGCATTCTGAATAAAAGTGGGGTTTTTATTTTACTCTTGCCCTTTACTTGCTGTCACTTTTTTTTATGTGAATCAGGAAACTGTCCTTCCTGCACAGCAGGAAGCGTTCCTTCAGAATACAGTCTCTGGAAATATAACACCTAGGTGGTCATAAATCCTCAGCGAGGTGATAAACACGAAGCACCCTCCTGCTTCTCAGGACCTGGAAGGACTGAGTCGTCCCCAGACAACAAGCGCTGCTCTGGCTTTCCTGTGAAGGAGTCTGAAGAATGAGGAAAGTCTCAGCTATGGGCCGCTGAAGCTCCGACAAAGAGGAAGGCAACTAGGCTTCCATAAGTAATTTCCAGACAGAATTTACGGGTAGAAAATGTGAATTGCTCTAAAATGCCTGAACCTGCGAAACTCTGCCTGGAAGATTAAAGTAATTCAGTCTAAATCCAATAAAGATTGGTGGCAGATATATACATATATATGCATATACATAGTGTAATTTGCATATCTTCCACCAATCTATATGTGTATATGCGTATAGGTATATGTGAAACTTAATTTATATCTGACTCTGTTGATGTCTGAAGGGCTCTCTGAGGAGGCGAATGAGAAGTGGTCACATGGGTCTGACCTTTAGAGAACCATATTGGGGCTGTGTGACTGCATGGCAAACAGGAAGCTGCGAGGACAGTGATGATTGACAGGCAGTGCTTGAGTGATCCAGGGGTATTTCTGACCTCTTGCAATCTTGAGAGTCTTGTCTGTTAATATCTTCATGCTGAAGGCTTGCCTTGACCCCCGATGTGGCACCGTGGAGTGAGTCTGTGCCAGCAACACAAACGTCTGTCCCTAGCCAGGCTCTGCCCTGAGGTATCTGCTTCTAGAAATAAACAGAGGACAATGGGCTAAGCAAAAGCTGTTGGACTAGCCGGAGGAAGCGTGAGACACATTACAAAAGTAAGTCCGTATCATCAGGTCACTATAGTTGCCCGCGACCACGCTAAGTAATTTTGGATACTCACTGATGATAAGATGGCCCAGTGCCAGTCAGGCACACAGAGCTGGTTTGACTTCTTTTGTGGGGCCTTGGATGGAATCTAGGGCCTAGCATTAGCAATTCTACCACTGAAACACACCTTCAGTCTAGACCACACCCTCAAACCAGAACTGGTGTCTAGTCTGTCACTCTTGTGTTCTGGAAGGAGACCCAAATGATGAAAAGACTTATTCTCATGACCCCTTCCCTCATTCCAGAGGCAGAGCAGTGTTGGCTGTTCCCACTGGTGGGGGCTGGAAAAGCTCACCAAGGTCACGGTGCTGCTCCCTCTGGAGCTGTCCCTTCTAATTCTTGAGATTTATTGCCGCCTCCTAAATAAACAAAGCCATTGGAAAAGCACAATCTAGATGGATGGCCAGGAGGGGAAATTCATTTTTCAGCTTCAACAGTATTTGTTTTTCTCATGACCGTTGCTGTTAACCCAAAGCGTGGAAGCAGACTGGTCCACTTTGGTCCTATCGTCTAGTTAATGGCGCTGTTACAATGAGCTGAGTGCTCACCTCTGCCCACCACAGGCAGGCCCTGGGGAAGAGGTGGCAATCCCAGAGAAAGACTGATGGAGCCTGTGGATGTGTTCTCTGTTGAGGTGTGGGAGTCAGAGGCCCTGGTCTCACTGAGGCCATGGGAACTTAGCTCAGATATTTGTGCCGCCTCAGGACTCTCTACCTGTTCTCAGCATCTCTGTCCCAGGTAGAGGATGCAGGAAGGCTGACATAGCAGCGCTTAGGGTCAGAAAGGCGAGGACAAGCCAATTTGAATATTTATTATTTTTAAATGAGATTGTACTTTTATTTTTAGTTATGTGTGTGAGCCTGTCAGTTTGTACGCAGGTATAGAGACAAGAGATGGGTATTCTTTGGAGCAGTCGTAAGCTGTCTAACATGTGTTGCCTCAAAAACCATAGCTCTCACCTTAAAAGGAAAACAAGAGTTTACTCTGGAGCCATTTTCAGTGAGCATGACCTAGGAACCCTGGCTTAGGTTACCCCACATTCTAGGTTCTGATGTGCAAGCCATTTCATGAAACGTTATGGTTTTACAGGAACAATGAAAGTCATAAATCAAGGGAAGTTTAAAATACATTTCTGGGTGTGATAGAGAGGTGGGCACAGCAAGATGGGGGAAGCTTTTCTCTAGGCTTCAGATGCCATCTGATGGCATTTTTAGCTTTTGGGTTGGTGGAAGGCAGCAGTCTGTAAAGCTTTGTTTCCAAAGGCTTTTACCTATTACTCCCAGGACGTTAGTTCTAACACGAAAGAGGGGAAGGGATGGAGTTGAAGGCAACTCAAGATGAATGATTAGCTCTTAGACCTGCAACATCCCAGCCTCTCCCTATCACTGCAGTCTTAATCCATTAATGGATAAGTCTTTGCGGGAATTCTCATTCACTCAGGAGTCCTGGGAACCAAACTAGGTCCTCTGTAAGAACGGTGCAGGCAGCTAGGCAGTGGTGGCGCACGCCTTTAA
>LOJH01020095.1:0-18991 GCA_001685095.1 Ellobius talpinus
GCCAAGAAGAGGCTAGATATGATGGGCCAGGCAGTGCTTAAATGAATACAGTTTCTGCGTAATTATTTCGAGTGCAAAGTTGGCGGGAAGCGGCCCACCGCTCTTCTACAGAGGTCTAGGGATCTGTGTATTTATCTTATGTCAGCACCGCCCTGTCTTGCCGACTTGTGTTTTCAACTTTGACGCAAGGTCTCACTGTTAGCTCAACCAGGCTGGCCTTAAACTTGCCCCTCTCCTGACTCAGCTTCCTGAGTGCTGGAATTACAGGCCCGGCCGTGGCTATGACTATGGCTTTTTTGCATGTGCTTTATTCCACAATGGGCCATAATTTCCAGACAAGGCCACTTTCCCAATGTGAAGTGGGTAAGGAAGTGCTTCCCACCGTGGCCCCTGAGGGCTCTGTTCACACATTCGCAGACAGCAAGAGCAATCCAGGCTGTGGGCAGTCTGTGCAGTTTACACATGTAAACTCAGGTCCTGAACACACTTTGGTGTGGGCTGGTGAGTAGTGGACTTTTCTATATTATTTTACACTCCAAAAAAATTTATCAGATAAAAGGAAAAACAAAGACTGGCTCAGTCAAGACAGCGAGGGACAAACCATCCCATCCTTGCAGTGCGCGTTCATTGAGCTCAACACACTCTGCCCAGAAACACATAGAGTCATCCCACATCCACCAGCTAAGAGCTGCTGACTGGTTATGAGCCACACACGAGCCTAAAGCTTCTCATCTCCCCTTCCATTAACTGTTTGTAAGAGCCCAGGAGTGCCTACTGCTTGTTTTATGTATTTGAGGAAACTCCATGTGTGGATTAAGTGATCTGTTCCCAATCCCTGTAGGTGGCAGCACTGAGGTTCTGCCTGCCATTGTTTGTAAGACCCACTGGCTGTCACACCCACCTCCTCCTTGGCTGCAGGTAGCTTCAGACCCTGTGGCCAACAGGTCTGGTCACATGATTGCTTTCTATCTGGGGACTACACTCTGTGGCCGCTATGGGGTGGCAGAGGCAGGTCTATCTGGAGGGAGTGCAGGAGGCAGATGCGCTGCCGAGGGCCTGTGAGCTGCAAGACGCCTGCAGCCTCTGGTGCTCTAAGGAGAAAAGCGTCCAGGTGAAGAGTCTGTGTGGGTACAAAGGCCACAAGGTAGACAGAGGTCACCCCACGTGGTGACAGTGAGCACTGGGTGGAGACAGGATGGGACCGGGCCACGGGGAACTCTAGAAGCAGGCAGAGGCTGGTTCCTCATGGTCCCAGGCAGAGAGAGAGTCAGAAAGATCAATCCCAGGCTAAGGGGTGTCTGGGAAAATAACAGGCTGCTATAAGCTCAAGGAGGGGCCTCGCAGAAAACAGGCCTTCAGAAGAAGGGATGGTGGGGCTCTACAGCTAGCTGGCACTTGACTTAAGGGACATAGAGCTAAGTAGAGCTGACTAGCTAGCCCAGAAAGAGTTCATCCAGACACCAGATCTGCGGGGTTGGTTCTGAGCCAGCCCTTTGGTCCCAGTACTCCGGCTCATCATCTGGCTAATGCTTGGGGTCTACATGCTCTAAGATCCATAAGGGCAGGAGCAGTGGCTCTGATTCCAGAGTGTTGGGTGCAGCTAGGGATAAACATAACGATCAAACAGCTGCTGGGCCACACACAGGCACGGCCACGAAGCATACACAAAAATTCTAAATTTGTCTACAAAGAATGCAAATTATAGCCAAACATGTTTCTCAGCAGCTCACCCAAATCCTGAACGTCGCTACATTTGAAGAAGAGCAGTGTTTAGGCTGGGGTGGTAACCCGGCAAGTGAAGTGGGTTGCCTCGCAAGCGAGAGGACCTAAGTTCAATGCCCAGAGGCCATATGAAAAACTCAGGCGTGCTGGAGATCTTATGATCCTGGGGCTGAGGAGGCGCACATGGGCAGATTCCGAGGGCCGGCCTGCCTGCCAGCCTAGCCTACTTGCTGAGTTCTCGGCCAGTGAGGGACACTTTCTCAAAAGCAAAAAGTGTGTTGATGTATACACACACACACGCATATGTGTGCACACACACGCACATACACACATGCACACACACTATCACACACATGCTCTCTCACACACTCTCTCTCACACACACTCTCTTCCTGTATCACACACATGCACACACACGCACACACACGCATGCATGTGTGCAACGCACCCACAACGCATGTACACACACGCATGCACATATGCGCACGCGCACACACATGTGCACACACGCGTGCACACACATGCACACACCCTAGCACTCAGTGTGGCACTGTTGGACCCGTCTTGTTTGTGAACAGAGTCTGGGAGGGTGAGGCCAACTTTAAGTGCTTTCGTACACTTCTTGCTCCCCCAAGGAGCGGCCCACGGTCCTCCCAACTCCTAGCCTCTGTGATGGAATGGCGGGGAGGCTGCAGTGCCCTGTTCCCCCTTTATCACCTATTATCCAGCCCAAGGAACGCCAATGCCCCGACCAACCGCTGGGTGGCATATTCCACATCCATGGCTGCTGGCTCTTCCTGGTGTCAGAGTGCTTGCATGAGATTTCCACCAAAACCTGACTAAGTGGGCGTGGTAAGGCTGCCAGCTCATTTGCACCAGGGAGACTTGTCCCCGCCAGCCTTGCTGCTTCCCTGCACCCAACCCTGTCACTTCTACCTTGGTGGTGGCTTCTACTCTCCCATTCCAGAGCCAAAGCTCATGTGTTGCCTGGCTCCTGCCTGGAAAACTCCAACTCTGGTCCTCCTCCTTCTTCCCTCTGGATATGCCTCTGTCCTACTGGTCCATTGGTACGGTTCTAGTCACCTGGTCACCTGCCAACTCTTGCCATGTCCTGACTTTTCTTGTCTTCATTTTTGTCCCCAAGACTCTTCTTGGAGGACCCGCTAATGATCCTAAAACCTTCCGAGACAGGGCTGTACATCAGAGGCTGCTCATTTTGACCGCTCAAGATTCAATTCGAATTGCTAAGAGATGTGTGCTTTTAGAGGCAATTTATTTGAGACACTCTGAGAATTTATGTTTCTGTAACACATTTTAATTTTTTAATACACATTTTATGTCATGAGTACACAACCTATCTGAATAAAATGTTGCCCCAAGAATTTTACTCAATATTGAGTTCAAATATTAGATTTTAAGATGTTGTAGAGCTGGGGTGGGAGGGATTAATTCTGCCATCTTGACAGGCACCCGCTGCTCTCCTTCCTGCCCTCTTTGTCCACACTTTCTTCCTGTCACAGGTGTCCCTTGTGCATCAAGTGCAAGCAGGGTGCTTGCCAGGTGGGTGCCTCCTCCTTCCCTCTTTCCTCTCCCCTCTCCTTTACCCTCCCTCTGCACCGCTTGGTCTCAGCTGGGATCTCCTAGGCTCCTACCTGGCCCTGAACTCCTGAAGTCTCTCGGTGGGCCCCTCCCTGGCTGTGACCTGGTTCTTCAGTATTTCCTTGGTACAGGTCATCCACCAAATACCCCTCTGTTTTCAGAGCAGACATTCTCCTGTGGGAACTCAGGCACCGCAGAGGGATTCCTTTTCAGTACCAAACAAATTATAAGTTTGATCAAGAGCCTGATTGTACACACGACTCACACTCTAGCTCACATACATGAACAAACACATATACACAAGCACACACACATACATACCTCATACTACATATATGCACACACATACTACCCACATAGGCACACCCCATACTGAAGCCCACATACATGTACTTACACACTACATGCAGACATTATGTACACTTCTCATACTGCAGCCTACATATATGCACACACATACTCCATCTACACATCACACATAGGTGCACACCTGTTTGCACACATGCATTCTTTCTTGCACATGCATACACACCCCTCTCACTTCTCAACCTCCACATAAGCACACACTCATTCTAGATCACACACACACACGCACTATCACACACATGCTCTCTCACACACTCTCTTCCTGTATCACACACACACACACACACACACACACAGTCACTGAGTCCCTGGCAGTAGGACACAGCTCACAGCTCCCCTACCCGCCATGCCTGGTGACTGGTAGCACCCCAGGAATGCCCTGTTTTCTTCTGCCAAGCTCTGGCAGCCGCACAATGAAGGGTGACAGGAGAGGAGAATTTCTACGCTGGCCATGAAAAGGGAGCCCATACCACCAGCTGGCCTTACAAGAACAAGACCTGATGGAGTGGGAGGGGCAGAGTGCACAGACATGACCAAATGCAGAGGCCGGTGCCTAGTGGCACACACAGCCAGGCCTGTGGAGGAAGTTCCAGGGTGATGGGCACTACAAACCCATGGCGTGACCCTGGGGAAAGTCTACTTCTGGTGACAGGCCATCAGAGTTTCAGTGTGCAGTGGCTTGTGGCACTTGAAATGTTAATTGGCCATTTGCTGAATTTACTGCCACTTCCCAAATGCACACTTATTGGACATGGCCATAATTTTAGCATTTTAAAGGTAATTTCTTAACACTGCAGACCACTTGGTCTTTTTAAAAAGCACGGTTACTCTCACGTGGGAGCCGTAAATGGCCACAGTACTCCTGAAGCTGCTTGGCAAAGCTCGAGGCTCATGTGGAACATTCCGTTTGATGGGCTGCCCTGGGTTCTGAAAATGGTCCAGAGACACCGTCATGTGTACCCTGCAGCACCCAGAGGCTCCTGCTGTCTGAGGCAGGCTTTGGAGGGCAGACACCACAGTTCCTTAGCACGGGCACATTTAACTCCTCAGCCTGCAAATATGGCTATGCCTACACTTTACCCGTCAAGTTCCAAGACTCATTGGTAGGTCCCTTCTCTATATTTAGGACTCATACCTGTGTGACTCTGATCTCTTGGGAACAGTAGCCAGATCCTCTTTCCTGCGACCAGATAGGATGGCAGGGGTCCTGCATAGGGACAGAGTCAGATTCATATTGTTTGTTCCCCACAATTATCCCAAATTGCCCCTCTGGTCCCCAATGTCTTCTGGAAAGTGGGGGGGGGTAGTGGGGCTGAGGGAAGCAGTGCAGAGTGGGGGTGGTGTTCTCTGTGGTCCTCGGTGTTCTAGTCCAGATACAGTCAGAGGCATTGTCACAGCTACTGTTTCCTAGTGACCCCTTGGCATGCTGCTCTCACCGCAGAGGAGAGTAGACTCCACAAGCCACAGTACCTAGGCACACTCACCATCAGAACAGGGGTTCTCAGCCTCAGGGGCACTAGTGGCAGTTGGAGTTGGGCAACTCTGCCTATGACATCTAGAGTGTGTTGTAGCACCCCACCTGGACTGAATGCCTGGAGCCCCAACTCACACCACAGTGACAACCACACCCATCTATCTCCAGGAACCACCAATGCCCTCAGACAGATTTGGAGAGGATGAAGGATGAAGGAATTGAAGAGGATCTGAAAAGGATGGTGTGATCCATTCCACCAGAGACCAGCTGCAGAGCCTGGGGGCATGGTGGAGAGTTTGGGGAAAAACTCCTTAGGGACCAGGAAGAGATTGTGTGTGGAGGAAGAATCCTTGCTGATGCAGGAAGGACCCTGGGCCAGCACTGGGTCCTACTCCTCGGCTTCAGTGTGTGGGGGTTGTGTTCCCTGTGAGTCTGATGCACTTGTTTAAGAGACTACCCCCTCACAGCTTGGCGTTTCTGCTGCACAGTTGCTCTGTTCCAACCCCTTGACTCGTCTCTGCAGCCACAGACCAGAGGGGCCATCAGTGTTGTTGCTTTGTGTCATTCTTTTTTTTTTAAGTTTTATAACTAAGTTAGAAAGAAAACTGCTTGGTTTGGCAATGTCGTAAGTGACAAATGAATCCTATTAAGGTTGTGAAATTAGCAGAGCTAAATGACATTAGTGAACGTAACATTTTTATCACTCAACTAAACGCTGCCATCCCCACTCCTACCGACAAAGGAAACTGTCACTTTAGAAGTCGCAGGAACTTTAAACATCGTTAGAGTCTGTGGAACACGTGCAAAGGGCCAGCGCTGCACTGCAGCCCTCGCTCCGTATGGCGAGCGGATGCTGCCACTGCGTCTACTCACAGGCGTGAAGAACCCTGTCTAGGCTTCCTGCTAATAAATATACTCCATGTGTTTAAAAAAGCTGACACTGCCCATGCAGGATGCTTTTAATTTTTTTATACCAATATAAAGTGACCCCTAGCATTGTGAAAGTATGACATTTGTCCATTTAAAAGGACTGCTACAGAAAACTTGGCTGTGTGAGTGGATGCACAGCTAACAGAAGCCAGGAAGTAACTTGGGCCTCTGACTGGCAGGAATGGAGAAGCCAAATTCCCGTGTACAGGGAGCACGTGGAACACAAGGCCTGCTGCTGCCCTGCTGGGGACAGGACCCACACAGTTGTTTCTGTCCTAGTGAGTTCAGGTGGCCACTTCAGAGAGACCCAGATAGGGTCAGCCTTGCCACACTGACAAGAGACCAGAACTGCTCTGCTGGTCAGGAGAGGATGGCTCTGCTATAATAACAAGCAGCCTTCACCAGTACCCGTGCCTTCCCAGCTTAGGCAACTCCCACAGCCCTCTAGACCCAATGCCCGGCCTGGGTGTGGACTGGAGTGCCTAAGGACTTTGCTCTGACTGATTTTCTCTTAGTACTTCACAATACAGGGTTTTAGCTGGCCTTTGAGGACAGGCACCGTTTCCACTCACATTTTGCCGTGAAGGTAAGTTTTATGGTTAGCCCTACTGTCCAGGGGCAGTACAGGGGGATCCTTCCAGGTGCCCCAGAGGAGGAAGGCAGAGGTAGGCATCCCCACGGGAAGTGGCAGCAGCAAAGGAACATGTCATGGCAGGCACGTTCCTTTGATGGACAGCTACTGAGAGCAATGCAGGAGACTCAAAAGTAGCAATCATCTTGAAAAAAATCCTTGTGATAGACAAGGAGATAATGCCACTTATGAGTTTCAAATAAGTTTCTGTGGGAACCCGGCATGGTCTCTGTGTACACGCGGCAGGGCAGGAGTAGAGACGTCACGGGCAGCCAGAAGGAAGGAAACAAGGACTGGAGAGAGGTGTCCGTGGGTAAGGGAGGACTGCTCTCGCAGAGGACTCAAATCTGTTGATGGCTCGAAAAAGCCTACAACTCCAGCTCCGGGGGAACTGATGTCCTGTTCCTGACTCCATGGGTACCTTCAGGCATGCGCCCACACCCACACGTAGTTAAAAAATAAAATAAACCTTTAAAAAATAAAGACAGACAGGTGATTCAGGGAATGCCTTTTAACCCGAGGTTCTGGAGCTTGTGGGGTAAAATATTAACACCTGTCAATTTTGGATGGGGGACCCCCGAGAAATACTTTGTCCTTGGTTACTTGTGACATTTTCTAAATATATACAATGAACCAGTGCACCTGGTGAAAACTCTGACATATTCCACATGATAATCACACGTAAAGGTGTGGCGGAGGGTGCTGGCCAATTACAGTGAGACTTGAGGGTGCCTACGCCCACTCTGGAGAATTCACATGTTCAGCTCATGCCCCTTTAGTAGCAGGACAGAGAGGTTGGAGAATTCAACATTTGACTGCTCACCAAGCAGATGAGCTCAGAGCCTATGAGCGCCAGGCATTTAATTATTTTCTAGAGAAGCATCAGCAGGTCCCTTTCCAAACTTTTCTGTTGCACAGGTAGGACAGCAGCTAGCCAGCCATTTGAGTTCTTGACAGGAAGTCTTCCAATGTTTCTCCCGCCCGAGCTGTGATGGCACCATGTAACCCTAGGAATCCCAAGGGGATGTGTTATATAAGACATCCAAGGATGCCGTGGGCTGGAGAGCCTGGGCAGAGGTGGGCTCAAGTGCAGTGGCCTGAGCTTTGCTATGGCTCGAAACAGAACCACAAAAGGTCACAGTGACTCCTGCACAGCCACTGAGTTCCCCATTCAAGGCCCACGCCATGGGCCTGGGGGTGTCAACATTTCTGTCACCTCAAAGAGGTACAAAATAAACCAACATGCAGCCTTACCACTTAATCTATCATTAAGGTTCTGGAAAGTTCTGTGCCAGCGTCAGATATGCAGAGTGGAAGTAGGCGTAGAAATTGGGAGTTCTTTTGGACTGCCACCACTCATTGTAGATTTGGGGATCTACTTTGGGGCAAGCAACCTCCACCCCAGTTGTTCCTATGGGAACCCATGACATCTAGTACTATACACCAAACACTCAGGTAGGTGTCTATGAACAGAGGTCCAGAGCTCAGAGATTGACATCATATGACAGGAAGTTTTTTTGTGGGTCTCGGTGATGCTAGATGTACGAGTTTCCCAGGAAGTAGACATCAGAATCTGGGGATCATGCTGTCCCCATTTTCTGCAGTCTCCGCAGTAAATCTCAGTTCCAAGGGGCAATTTTAAGTGCTTCTCAACCTGTTTCCACTCCGGAGCACAGCACCAGCTACCCAATGCATGTCTGGATAGCTCATGTGGATCTTTTCATGGAGGCTTTTGTTTTCAAATACAGGCAGTGTGCTCACTGTGCAGCCGGCCACAGGTAAGGTCGTTCGATCCACCTTCTCTGGATCCACAATCTCCCTCCTCTGAGTTGTCCACCCACCCTGCTTCTTGATCAGCCACTCTGTGCCTTGACCTGTTCTGGGTCCACAGGCACAGTGGGCAACAGAGGTGAAGCCCAAGGCTATGCCCACTCAGCACCTGATGTGCCTGCTCTCCCTCCAGTCTCACCCACGCCTGCCCACCAGCAGGCTTTCAGATAGCCAGAGCCTGGAGCAAAGCTCCCCTGGACCTAGTTTGAGGTCTATGTACACAAAGTCAGCACCCTGGTCAGAAACTGTGGGTCCAATGGGTATCGCCATACCACAGGGCAGGTGACAGGCTTCTTAACATGCCAGAAGCTACCTGCATTTCAGTTACAGCCCATACCAGTGACTCAGCAAGCATGAGCTGTTAGATGACACAGCTGGGTAGGCACTGCCCCCAGCCCCTATCTGATCCAGCCCAGGCCAGAAGCACCTGTGAGAAATAAGGCAGGGGCATCTATGCACCTTCCTTTCTGTGTATAGAGCTGGGAAAGGGGGCGTGGGGCTTGTGGAAAGAGCCTTCTTCAGAGCCATGACTGACTGGTGGGAGTTCCTGAGAACCAACACTGGCGCACACTGACCAACCCGTGTGAGTCCCTTGGCTCCTTTCATGGTGCCTGACGTTGCTGCCACTCAAGAGACCAAGCCTAGCTAGGGCTCCAGGCTTCGCTGTACAGAGGCTCTTTGAACCTTTCCTTTGAAAGGCTGGCTCATCGCTCCCCACAAGGTGCCTGTCTTTTGAGGCTCTGAGGAGAGGGAGGAGAGTGGGCTGGAAATGGCCTGTGAGCCCTCGCTCAGGGGAGGAGGCACTGTGAGCATTCGAAGCCCACTTTACTTCTGCTCACCAAGTGGCTGCCACTCATCAGGTTCAAGGCCTGAGTACGGCGGCGGGCCTGTGGCCCATTTCTATGTTCTTTGTACTGGAAGAGAGCTCTTGCTAGGGGCATATTTTAGTGAGCTGTGGATGCCTGGCTGCCTCCTTTCTGAGCTGCTCATGCCCCCTGGATGGCTAAGGGCACAGCAAGTCCTGCAGGGCAACAAGGGCACCTGCTAGCATCATGCATCTCCCGCTCCTGTCAGAGCTGCGATGGCTGGTTAGTGCCCCATGGTGCTTATCTGCATAGAGGTCACTGCAGGTAGAAAAACGAGATGAAGACTCAATAGACCTTCACACATCAGACCTCTAGGCAGTCCTGAGAAAAACCAAACCAGCCCTTAAAGCCCACCTCCATGTTGATGTTGACACATTACCAAGACATGAAGAGGGGACTTTGGCAAATGGAGGTGAACATTCTGACATAGAAAGGGTAGAGACCTCAAGGTACAGGAAGCACACCAGTTCCTTGGTAGCACAGGCCAAAGGGAGCCACCCTGGAGTTCCAGAAGAGGCTGGACCCCATCCAGCTAGGCTGGTTCTTATCAGGTGACCTTCCCTTCCTAGGGGAACTGAGTGTACCATTCAGCAACCTGCCAGCTCCATACCAGATGTGACAAAGGTGTGGTGTGCACAGGGACACGTGGATGCATGTGCTTGTACTCGCTTGGGGCTCAGATATTTTCACTCAAATTATAATCGATTTCCTATGGAATTCATTGTGGAGGTATTTTTTTGTCATCTGCATTTGACTTAGACTCGTGGTCTGAGTGGGATACTGGAAACTGAAGATCCTGTCCTAGTCTGTGGGGACTGTCATGGCCCACAGACCTTTTAAATTCCTCCTCTGGACAATAATCGAGTCTGATATATTTTAGGAGATGTTTCTCGGCGGTACTGGGAAACAGTGTCTTCTGCCTCCACTCAGAAGCGTTTTTCTCAGTTTATCTGTGTCCCTCCCCCTCCCTGAGCCTTCAGAACTCTTCAGTCCCCTGAGGATGCTGGAGGGTGGCCGGGAGGCTGATGTGCAGGAGAATCCAGGTCTGCAGATTTGTGTTTGAGGGTAGAGGGCCACTCTATCCATGAAAGCACAGGACAGGGGGTAAATATTCTCTGTGTCCTCCCCAGTCCTTCTGTTCTTTGGTCCAACAGCAAGAGCTGAAATAGGGAGAGACTGGGTGGCTTTCTGGGAAGACGGTGTGCTTTTCCAGGCCTGACTCAGACACAAGCTAGCCGTGCTTTCTCATGGTACCATGGGAAGTAGAAACAACTGGCATTTCCTGGTCCTCTAGGACAGAGCGTGGGGTTGTGAGGACCCTGACTGTATACACTGTGTGGTCCCTGCAGCAGTAGTGTGGGGGTGCCTGTGAAGACCCCACTCTTTCCAGATGTAGCTCTGGCTGTATATACTACGTGGTCCGTGCAGCAGCAGTGTGGGGGTGACTGTTAAGACCTCACTCTTTCCAGATGTAGCTCTGGCTGCTTATCACCTTAACAGGAAGAAAGCAGGGCACTTGGAAGGGACAGTGACAGGTGCCAGGGTATTCAGACAGCATCAGGGCCACATCCCTGTAGAGTACAGGGTCCGAAGAGCTTGCCACAAAGGCCCCAGCCTGGCTTATGACTCTGCCACTGACTCTTGAAATTCCTAACCAGACCTGAATGAAAAAGCTGCAGTTTTCTGCTGCACTGGGCTCCATGAATTACATCGCCACCTGACTGCCTTGTACACGACTCTGTCCTGAAACCATCCTTTTAAACGCTTTTGTGGACAACTACACATCGACCCCCTCCTCCAAGCCTGATGTTAGGGCTGTGGCTTCCTCTGTGTCTACTGCTGCCTTGGCCACAGTCATGGGCTTCCCAGAAGCCACGACCTTCCTTCTTCCTTGCATCCTGGGCTGCAAAGGGAGCTGCACACACACAGGACTGAGGATGTGGTTGTCTTGCTCACAGGTGAATCAGTGGCAAGTCCACCTAGATGTCTTCTTTAAGGGAAACATGTGGGTGATTGATTGCTCAGTGATGTGGTCTTAAGGTAAGAGCCAGGTTTCGGGTACAGCTTCCTGTTAGGGACCCCTAACTCGGAGAGAAGAGGGTCCTGGTGGGTGTGTGTTGGCTCACAAGTAGATGGTATCTTAACAGACTGGCTTTGAAAGGGATAGCCATATTGATAAGGGATGAATCAATTGAGCGGTCTATGTTTGGTTCCATATCCGACACATACATGATGCAAATGACTTCTGTGGAACCAGGGTATTTGTGTTGAGAATAAATGCATGCGGTTAAAGCATTAATGCATTATACAATTTGTAGTAAAATGAACTTGCTTAGATGCAAGAGGATAGCAAGTCCGTTTTTCCTGGAGGATCCCCTGGCGTGTCTCCTTGGCTGGCCACACCTCCACAAGCTGACTCAGCATACCCCGCCATGGGACTGCTTAGCATCTAGAAAACTGGAACCTGCCAGTAAAGCCAGTACGTCAGTGGACCAGGGGCCTCAGCTGGGAAATGGGAACGGTGGAAATCGCTCAGATCTAGTGGAAGCAGCCACGTCTGCCCCTGAGAGGGAAGGCTAAGTCAGCAACACCTCACAGGACGGCCAACTCAGGAGTATCTAACATTTAATGCCTCAGTGTGATGTCATCAACTACAAATGTGTTGGACACCATTCACAGCTGTTATGGGATGCGTGTTGCTCCCTGGCCACAGGTTGGACATGCCTGAAATGGGGCTAGGGGCTCTTCTATCTGACTAGCCCTTTAAGTGAGGTGGGGCTCGTAAAAAGACTCAGGACTGACACTGGTCTTTGCTGCTGTCAGGCTATAGCTGCCCAGAATGTAAGGCTCAGGGGTTCACCCCCAGGCTCAAGTATAGGAAAAGACTTCAAAATAGGTGCCCAATGAGAGCAAAAGCCCACAGCAGGGAACACGCAAAACCACAGCATTTATCCTTGAGGACAGCTGGTCTGGAGGTCTTCCAGGCTGCTGCTGGTCAGTGCCCGATCATGGCCGTGAGCCTGTGACTGTCAAATTCACCAGCCTTAAAGGGTGCATTAAACATGGATGTGTAGAGCAAGCCTTATATAGTCATGGGAACCAAGTAAACAGCTTTTGTTTCTGCCTTTCCCACCCAACCATTCTCCCATGCCTAGCTTTAATTTCAGCCCTAGTTACTACTCCACAGCCACAGAAACATCCGCAGGAGACACTGGGGGAAGAAAAAAAATGGAACAATCTCAATCCTGTTTTAAACCACAAAGTAATATTTCCACAGCAGAGAGCAAATAGAATTTTACATAATGCACAGAATGAATGCCTCCAAAAAAATCAATATTTCCAGCTGGATGTACAAATTAAATGATGATATTCAAGTGCGAGATTAAAACAATGATTTAAGATAGAAATTGAGTTATGCCATCTCACGCCTGCCTGCTGCTGAATATGTTAATAGAGCTGATTGGTGAGGGCTCAGTCCATTTATCTCCCTAAACCAGTGGTTCTCAGCCTTCCTGATGCTGTGACCCTTTAACACAGTTTCCCATGTTGTGGCGACCCCAACTATAAAATTATTTCATCGCTGCACCATAACTGTAATTTTAATACTGTTATAAATTATAATGTAAATATCTGATATGTGACCCCTGTAAAAGGGTCATTTGATGGCAGAGGGGTCGCAGTAGGATTCCTGTCAGAAGAATGGCCAGGATCACCTCCAGGGACAGAATGAGTACAGCCAGATAAATGGACAGATCCAGGGCCCTGGATGCTGCTTAGCTCCCCCATCAAGGTGGCGGGGGCTGCATCTTCCAGATGTGCCTCAAAATCTGAATCGGCAGTCTTGATACTTCTGCCTTGTTCTCTTCTCACAGCCAAGTTTGGGGAGTTGAGGCCTCAGGCAGTGGCCTACGGAACCTGTTCTGTATTTCTAACATCCTGTTTATTTGCTTTGCAGGGCAGAGGTCCACATTCGTCCCATGAGATACCTGCTCGGGGATATCTTAGGAGGTGGTAGCATCAGTGGACCCCGGGGGACAGAAGAGAGGTTTGGGCATGGTCCTGCCTGGAGGCAGGGACAGTGAGGGAACCCACCACACTCACGTGTTCACAGAACTGGGGCTCTGGTGTGAAGCGCCTTGTCCGAATGCAGGCGAGGTATGGGGTAGTGGTCATCTAGGTCCTCCCAGCACCAGGTATTTTATCAGCGCTACTCAGGGCTCCACAGTGCTAACCCAGGGCCACAGCCTTGGGGCTGCAGCAGGTGTCGGCCCCTGAGAGAGCACTGACGCTTGTCTCAGCTGAAATTCCTGACCCAGGGCCAAACCTTCTGGAGCTTCCCACGTGAGCAGTATGCGCACTGAGAACAAACTTTAAAATCCCAGCTAATCCTCACTTCGCTCCTAAGCAGCACCGTCTAAATTGTTCTTTGAAAACTCTGCTTCCCCAGGTAGTGTAGGGGCGAATTTCCAGCAGTCTGCACTTGACAGCATAGCCCCCCCCCGGGGGTTCTGCACACACGGCGGCCCCTTCTTGGCTGCATCTGCACACGTCCGCAGCTGGGTCTCTGCTAGCACTTGTAGTGTGCCCCCGTCCTCTGCCTCCTCGACCATGCGGGGTGTGGTAGGCCTTCTTCTCTCCATCTCACCCAAAGACAGTCCGTGAATCTCGAGAGATGGAGACGGCTGTCGGCAAACTGTGCTGCAAACATGAAGATCTGGGTTTGATGCCTGAATCCACATAAAAAGCTTAGAGGGACAGATCCTCTAGAATTCCAGCAGACAGTCTAGCTTTCTTGATGAGCTCCAGGTCTTGAGAGATCCTATTTCTAAAAACAGGATGGATGGGGCCCAACTTTGACCTCTGCCCCCCAACCTCTCTCTTTCCCTCTCCCTCTCGTTCTGCTTCCCCTCCATATGCACACACATCAAAAACTTAACAGCCACTCACATCTAAGTGTATCAGACACTTTAGGACTTTCTTATGAATCCATGCAAACTTTTTAATACCATCAAGGGAGGTCCTGGACCAGCCTCACTTACAGACGGGAACACTTGAGCAGACACTGGAAGTTGCTTGGGTTCTGCATTCTAACCGATGCATCCAGTCACATTCTCCTCCTACAGCAGCCATGGAGTCAAGATGGACAATACTGCTCTCTCTCATGTATGGGGGCCTAGAAACGAATCATCAGTGGAACACCGATTATGGGGACAGGAGTTCAACTTGTGCAAACACGGACTCAGTACACTGTTGGAGTGAGCACCAGATAGCAACAGTTGGAAGCCAAGGCCACTGGATGTTTACAGCTCCTGCCTCATGCCAGGTGAGGCTGGGGACAGTGGGTCCTGCAGGATCTGCCTCCTGGCTCTGGTCCTTAGGTAGCACCGAAACATCCACTCCTAAGGCCACCATGAAGCACCTTCAGAACTAAGGCATCTAAATCCCAGCTGCTTTTACCTCCTCACTGTCCCCTGGGGCACCCTGTCTGGCTCTGGGTCTTACCTAGTTCTAGTGGATTTTGTGGAAGTGTCAGAGCGAAGACTGGGCAAGACACAGTGTGAGAGTTCTAGCCCTTTGGTTGCTGCTTCCCTGTGCCACAGTGTGACATGGTAACATGTGACTTTAATCCCTCTCAAAGTTCCCTGGGCTGCATGAGAATAAGATTCTAAGAAAGGACCCTTCTGGAGTGATGTTCATACAACCAAAATAAAAAAGAATGCTTGCAGCAAAGACCTTGCACCATCAAAGAACACTGACTTGAAAACAGGCTTCCAGTCCTCAAGGACTCGAAGTCTATGTCTCCTGCGGATCCTGCGTTACAAATGTGCGTGGAATTATGAGGACAATATCCACCCAGGGATCGGCAGTAAACAGAATTTATTAAAATGCTTGCCAAGTACCTCCAGAGAAGGATTCTGCCTAGATTCAGATTTAATACGGGTTATATGATCGTAATGATCTGTAATAAGAGCCACACCTGAGTGATCCAGTTTACGGCCAGCTGTGTTATGAGTTCCTCTTTATTATAAGTCCTTGGATAGTTAAAGCAGATATAAACGATGCACTATGAACTGGAGGAAGGACAAGAATGACAGAATAGGCATGACTTCCCCACACCTGTCGCCTCCAGATCTCTCAAGTTCATGTGACCACAGTGAGTTAGGCTCCCAGGTCTGGGTCTCAGGAGTGACACCGGAACAGCTCACCATGGAAACCACTGCCAGGTGGCAAGGCTGGTTTTCCTTCCTGCCCACTGATTCAAAATTCAGTCCCTGGGGATGATTTTCTTATTGAGACTAGGCTAGGATGTCGGAAAACTGAGCTATGTTTTAGACTAAGAAATGTTTTAGCCTGTGTTGGGAGCCATCCCAAACCATCAGGCTCCTGCCTAAGTGGGTTGACCAGGTGCAGGGCACGGGCACCAGGGCCCGGACCAAGTGAGCATCCACATTCTAGCAGGAACTGTGGTCCAGGCAGAGCAGAGATGACAGTACACTGTCCATCCAGGCCCTGACCATCGTCCTTCCTTTGCTCGTAGAGCTTTCTGAATGCTCAGAGTGGCCTAGCTCCACCACGGCTTCTATAACTTCAAACTCCTCTTCGTTTATTGTGCCATCTACCCCACACTTCCTCCAAATTTATTTTCCCTTTTCGGACATGGTCTCACAGGCCTCAAACTTGCTACATAGCTGAAGATGACCTTGAAATTCTGATCTTCCTGCTTCCACTTCCCATGTGCTAGGATAAAAGCATGAGCCGCCACACCTGGGGTATGCAGTGCTGGAGACTGAGTCCCAGAACATGCTAGGTGGGCATGCTAGGTGTGTTTCTCCAGTCACACAGTAGAATGTCTACCAGGAGGAATGGCGAGTGCCGGAAGGGTGCCCACTACAGGCTGTCTAGCATGTCCCCACCACCTCTCCCTCAAAATCAAACTGCAGTGCCCTAGGCACAGACGCACAGCGATCTGTGGAAAGGGGAGGAGTCTGAGACTGGGCAGTGGGCTGGCTTTCTCCGTGGCTAGGGTGAAATGTCATGTCACAGAGACGCAGCCTACAGTGGAAGACAAGAACAAAAAACTCTGTGAGGACAGATCAGGGACTGGAAGATTCTCCACAGGCTTGTACTTGGTGACAAGCTGGCAGGGTCCCTTCATCCTGTCATGGACAGTGAAGACTTTGCTCAGGTTGAACAGGGACTTTAGGACAGTAAAAGAGCCCTACTGGCTGCTGTGGGAGGAGGGCACCATATGTGCTAATAAAAGTCTTATTTAGGAAAGCAGACAGGCCATGTCTGCAGAGTGATGTCAGCTTGGCAGGGTTCCAGGTGTATATGGCTACTGGTAATGTGGCTTCTGTTCTCTGGGAGCTGGGTCTCAGGAGATGGAGACTTGGGAACTCAGCTTCTGTGCCTGTGCTGCCGCCCATGCAAACGACCAAAGTCTCAGAAGGGCTGTGAATGCAGAAGGCCACGTCAGACGCCCAGGGAGGTTCTGGGTGAGTCACCTATGTGTTGTCATGCAGCCTTAGTGGCAGAGAGCCCGACAAATCAGACCTGAGTCAATTTCTAGGGAGCCTTCCGAAGGAACATAATTAGATTAGAACACTGCGTTTGTTAATTTTTCAGTTGCTCATTAAAATTGACATGTCGCTTGATTTTGACAGAAACCTTTTTATCTTGATATAAGGCTATATTTAGGAAGTTCTGAAATATGACAAGTGTAATAACGAAAGTGAAACCACTCACCCCACCATTCACGTCTGAGAGTCACAGCCCCCAAAAGAAAACCAACCTGGATACAGTCCTTATTAAATTTCATAAAGAGTCCACCATTGGCATGAAAGGCGACACCAGCGATGCATCTGGTGGAAGGAAAGCTGACAACGGGGAGCCTGTTTCCAAAAGCACTGTGATGCCCATGGGCAAAGTTGGCTTCTCTAGGTCCCCTCTAATGCAGAGGCTCATACCACAGGGAGGTCAGGAATGTCCAGCTGACCCGCAGGAAGGGGACAGCCGAGACACAGGGAGACTTTGGTACAGCATGGCTGGAGTCCATGTTACATGTTCCCAGGCAAGAATGTGCATTGCTTCTCTGTGCAATAGAGGGAGTGTTACCTCCCTGACCGTATGCTGAGTGTTTCCCCTCAATGCCAGCAGGGACACTTGGATTGCTGTGGACTGTGGATCTAAGCTGGGAAACGCAGGTCCTGCCTGCAGGGGGACAGGGTGTTCTCTGTCACCCGGGTCTTCCTTACCTCAGCAGTTGGATAAGAGAACCCTAGGATGAGGAGAGACAGGAGATGTGCAAGGGACACCAGTGGTGTCTGTGGCACAGGAAAACCACAGGGGCCATGGTCCAGCAGTCCTTTGTGGAAGCAGCTGATCGGAAGATGGGGTAACCGAAGATCATACTGAGGTTCCGGAACGGCACTCAGCAGGGGTCACACAGTGGCTACTCAGCTGGCCTTCGACCCCCTCCTCTCTGTCCATGTCAGGAAGCCTTAGCCTCTGAGGGACAATCACTTTGGTGGAAGAAGCTCTGAGATGCAATGCTCCCAGGAAGCACAGCCGTATCTGAGCACCATGTACCAGAGAGCAGAAGTGACAGGGTTGTGCGCTGTAGAGTGCAGGCCGGAGAAGACCAGGTCCCCAATCCTGCAGCGCCTCAACATGTCCAGCAGAACTCCATGAAGGCGCTTTAATCCTGTGGCCTCCCTCTGCTGCCCTGGCACCTCCTCCGCCAAAAGCCCCCAATTAGTTATCTAGGAAGAACGGAGCCCACAGGCATTGGGAGGAGACAGGGATCCCTGCTCCGCCAGCGCTGGCCGAGGTGCCAGTCTAGCCCAGGCACAGTGGAGCTCCCACGATGTGCCTGAGTTGAGTGGGCCCAGGAGCCAGACCTGGCTCTGAAATGTGTGTGGGCTTCCACATGGTGCTGACCAGCATGGTAAGAAGAGGGTCTTTGTGGAAGACTCTGGAGATTAGGGAGAGGAGCCACTGTTCTGTGTGAGGTTCTAGTTTTATCACTTTAAGATTTTCTGTTAGAAGACAGATTGGGGAGCCTGAAGGTTGTTTGAATCAATAAAGTTATCCCTGGGGATATAGGGACATGTGGTACAGGAGTGTGTTGCATGTATTCATGAATATGTATTCACGTATTCATGTATATGTATTCATGAATGTGGTCCGATGCAAGAGCATAAACTTAAAGCATTATGGGTTTTTTTGCATTTTTATTTATTTATTATGTATTTATTTATTTTTTGTAACTTAATTGTATGGTTCTCAAGTACGAACTTGGTAGATAACTGTTGTGTGTTGCAATCTAAAAGCTGTGGCAGGCCTGGTAAGAAAAAGGAATGAAATTTTACAAATCTCTATCAGAAACACCAAGTTTGAACTGTTTTAAGGCTCCTGGAGGCGGCGCCATCCATTTGGGAGCTCCTGTGTGTCTCTCACCAAGCCTCCTCCAGGGACAGCGCAGGAGCTAACAAGGGCACGTCACAAAAGCAGGACACCAACATGGGCAGAAGTTGGTGAAACCTTCTTCTTACACAGCCGTACCTAACTGAC
>LOJH01020096.1:0-16616 GCA_001685095.1 Ellobius talpinus
TCCCACCTGCGCCCAGGCGCGCGCTGTCGGGAGCATCCCCAGGCCTCCGGCCACCCCCACTGTCCCGTCTTCCACCTCCATTACCCCTCCCCCAAGTCTCCTCCCTCCGCTCCAGTGACTGTGAGCCGGGCGACGGGGCCGGAGTCATCGCAGCCACCTCATTGCACAACTCGGCTTCCCAACTGTTTACACAGCCCGGCCTGTGAGTGTGTGTGTGTGTGTGTGTGTGTGTGTGAGTATACAGCGTGAGTCACCGGAGGCGGAGGAGGTGGAGGAAAAGGAGAAGGAGTGCACTGGCCAGGATCAGTGCAGCGCACACACTCATATTCAGTCACTCTCTCTGAGCGCGTCTCGCTCGCTCACACGCCCGGAGCCCAGAAGCGCGCAGGATCCCGAGCGGCGCGGAAAAGTTGTGCCGGCTTTTACTCAAAACTAATTGCTTTGGGAAGTGCTTTTGCTCTGGGAAGCCGCCGAGCCTGCGGAATCCTGTCCTCGAGGCTCAGCACCCGGGAACTCGGGCAGCCTCCACGTCCCGGACTATCCACAGTCTCGGCAACAATAGCGGCCCCCGCCGCCAGCGAGGCGCCCAGACCTGGTGCTTGCGGGGGTCTAGAGACCCCAGGCGGCTTCCCCCTCTCGGACTCGTGGCCAGCGTGGTCCTCGTGTACAACGCCAGCTTACAGGAACGGCTCTCGTTTTGCTCCTCTTGGGGGCCCACCCAAGCTCCATCTGCAAACTCCATCCCGAGGGCTGGAAGAAGTCGCAGCGCGGATCCAGGGATTTACAAAGCCGGGGCCGCTCCGGCCAGGACCGCGATGCGGGTCGGTCCCGTGCGCTTTGCACTCAGCGGCGCCTCGCAACCCCGGGGTCCGGCTCTACTATTCCCCGCTGCCCGGGTTACCCCGGCCAAACGGCTGCTGGACGCGGACGACGCGGCGGCCGTGGCGGCCAAGTGTCCGCGCCTTTCTGAGTGCTCGAGCCCCCCAGACTACCTCAGTCCCCCGGGCTCGCCCTGCAGTCCGCAGCCTCCGCCCTCCGCGCAGGGGACCGGCGGCAGCTGTGCGAGCGCACCCGGGCCAAGCCGCATCGCCGACTACCTGCTGCTGCCCCTAGCTGAGCGCGAGCATGTGTCCCGGGCGCTGTGCATACACACCGGCCGTGAGCTGCGCTGCAAGGTAAGCATCCTGGGACGGGGGTTGCGGGCCTGGGTGGTCTACAGAAGTGCTTGGGTTCCTGCCCACCCGGATCACGCTCCGGCCAGCGCTTGGGTTTGGCAGAGCAGACACGGGCGTTGAGTCTGAGAAGGAGGGATTTTGGTCAGCTTCGTCTTTTTGGAGGTTGAGGGGTTTCCTGTGGAGTATTAGGGTGAGGGTTCAGTTCTTTTATCTCTGTTCTTTGGCGCTCAGAGTAGCTAGCGTGTGGCGTTCCATTTAAGTCTGGAATTGCAGTGGATTCCAGGGCCATGCCATTGCCCTGCTCTCATTCCCCACCTCCCCCTGTCCTGGAAGGACGCCCTGCAGTGGGTGCCTCCTTGGGGCTTGGAGCAACTGGCAAGCTCTTTGCGGGAGGTTCACGGGCACAGGCTGTGCATAGACGGTGTGGGGCTTTTACCCAGGGGCTTCTGGCTTGAACTCCCGCTAGGGCCAGAATACAGCCCACCCCAGGGAGCGGTGGGAGGGGGCCTTAAGCTTGGGAGGGGCTTCTGGCCTGCGTAGGAGTGCTGAAAAGCTCTCAGGGACTCTTCCACTCGCTTTAGTTTGGGACCGGCAATTTTCATTGCAACGTTAGAAGGTATACAACACGAGACGGGATGATCCGGCTCTCCTGGAGAGCGCGTAGCCGAAGACGGCCGCGCAGTCTGCGCTTTGTGAGCCGAACACTCACACCTCCGGCCCACCCAGAGCCCCACCGACTCCTTTCATTTCCCGGGATTAAAGCAGCTCCAGGGTTTTCAGCAACTCACCTGAACTCCCCCCTCCCCGCTTGCTGCTGCCACCTACTGTCCACCCGCGTGAAATTTCAGATGCGTGGTTAATCCCAGAGAAAGAAACTCTCTTCTTGGTGGATGAGAACAGTTTCGAGAGAGAAACTTGCGGAGGGGTGGATGGGGCGGGAGGAGAGGACAGGACAGCAAAGGGATTTTTCTCCCCCCTCCCCGAGTTGGTACCAGAGCAGCCACCTCAGAGGTGGGGTGGGTCTGGGTCATTGTGCAACCCCTTCCAGTTCCTCCGAGTAGATGATAGCTGGATCCAGATGGTGACAGCCCGTGTCTCACCATTTCCAGTTGCGTCTAGGATATGAGTAACCGGACTGAACAAAAGGTCCTTAAAGAGACCAGCCTGCAGCTTCTTAGAGGATTTGCTACCCGTTCTGGGGGTGGGGCAACTAGGGCGGGGGGGGCATGTAAACAAACATGAGAAACGGCCTTTCAGAGGTGCCCATCCCCTCCTGTGAGAAGGTAACTCCAGGCTGCTTCTACCTGAGTCACAGCCATAGGCAGGTTGCTTAAGGCTGCCGTGTCAGTCTCTCCCTCCCAGTCATCGGTTCCTTCTGACTAATGACAGCTCTGCATGTTTGCTGCCCCTGCTTCCCCTTGGACTCTGCAAAGTCACCACATTCCTTGACTGTGCTGTGCTGAGCCTTCTGGGTTTGCCGGGGACACATGAGCATTTAACTGCTACTTTTCACCCGTAGGGGTGGGGTGCTGGGGTCCATTCCCTTAGCTACTAACAGCCTTATCTGGTAGGAAGAGCCACACCAGGGACTTGGCCTTGACTCCCAGGAACTGACGGTCCCCAAAAGACAAAAGGCTTTGGAAAAGACATCAGGCTTTGGAAGATGCTAGCCCAGATCCCGAGGTGTGACTGGTTTTAAGATTATCATAGCAGTGGAGCTGCATAAGAGGCAGAGAGAATGGAATATCCAAAGGTTGAGAACTTCAATCCAGCTTCATATAGGACCTGGGGGCAGCTCCTGACTTTCCGGCCCCCCTAAACAGATTGCGATCTCTCCGCAGGTGTTTCCAATTAAACACTACCAGGACAAAATCAGGCCCTACATCCAGCTGCCATCACACAGAAACATCACCGGCATCGTGGAAGTGGTCCTTGGGGAGAGCAAGGCCTATGTCTTCTTTGAGAAGGACTTTGGGGACATGCACTCCTATGTGCGGAGCCGAAAAAGGCTTCGGGAAGAGGAGGCTGCTCGACTTTTCAAGCAGATTGTTTCCGCCGTTGCCCACTGCCACCAGTCGGCCATCGTTCTGGGGGATCTGAAGCTTAGGAAATTTGTCTTCTCCACGGAGGAGAGGTGAGCAGCTGCCACAGCACCTCCTGTGGCCTTTTGGAACAAACAAAGAAACAAACAAAAACCCTAAAGGTACAGGTGCAGTTAGGTGCAAACCAACCAAACTCAAGGGCTTGGGTCTTCCTGGTTTAGCATTAAGTTCTGCTTCTGGAAATTCATGGTCAGGCTTGGTTTATTCTCTGCTCTGTTGGATGGAGTGTAGTGAAGCCTGGAGACACCCTGGTGCTTTTGTGGATACTGCCTGTTGACCAAATGCCCTTCCTACTTCTGTCCCAGGCGCAGGCTTATTTCCCCTTGTCAGAAAGGTCAGTCTTCTGGGGGGGGGGAAGAAAATACTGACTCCAAGAGGTGGTCAAGTCCTTGCTTCCAGCAAGTGGCTCTTGTGTACCTAGAAGGCATTACAGAGCTAGTTAGGCTCTTGTGTTTGCAGAATTCCAGCTGTCACTACCACACTGCGTTCCTGGCTCTATTTCAGCCTGCCCCTCCACCCCCATACCCTGTAATAGTTTGTTCACATTCTCTGGTGAGTTTTTAGTAACCGCATCAGCTCCATCTTCAGAAAATAACCACATTGAATAATAAATGGAAGTTGGCTAGCATGCCCTGCTAAATATAGTTCTTGGCTTATCTCATAAAGGACAAGATATGCTTGATAAGGGACTCGGGAGACATTGAGGTTTGAAGTGGAGGTTTCACCAAGAGAATTTCGGAACCTGTGTGAGATAGACTGTACTCCATTCTGTAGACATACTACATCTGTGGTAGGAAGATGTGAACTGTAGAATTGTCCTGTGGGAGTGAGTTACTTGGTTGAATATAGTTACACAGGACTTAAGCCTACCTGTTCACTTTTACCTTTAGCTCCAGGGCCCCCTAAAAAGCCCAGGCTGAAGTCCTCCGAGTATGCATTTGTATTTGACCTTGCACTAACTATTGAAACATCCTGATTAGCAAAGAGAAGCAAACTGTTTGCTGTGAAGAAGTGTCCAGTTCCTGGAATGTGCTTCTTTGATAATAGTGATGCTCTTTTTTTTTTTGGAAACATGTGCTGCACAGCTCCTCACTGGCTTTTGAAATCTGCATTGCACAGGCCAGTGTCATGGGCATAGGGTTTGGTAACCCGAGGGTTAAGCAACGGCAGGCTGACGCTATTCATGTAACCAGCACAGGTGCAGGGTTTTAGTACTACAGGAGCCAATCAGGGGCAGACAGTGTGGGTTGAGTCATATTTTCCGTTTACAGAACCAATGGGTATTTTACATAACAGGGAGGTCATGCTGAGGACACACCGAAGTTAGCACATGTATGCTACACTCCAGGGAACAGGAAGGCTGGAAAAGGAAAAAAAAAGAAAGAAACCACCAGACCTTTGAGAGGAAAAGGAATTGACCAAACACTTGCGTGTAACTTCACAAGTGACTTACTGAAAGAGGCCCGTTTTTCGGAGAAGCAGGCACTGGATATTAGAGGTGTCCCACGTGTGGCTGTGGGGGACCTAGGAGATGTGGGTGGCTGGTTCTATATGCAGAGGCACCTGCAGCTTCCTAAGCAGTCCTTTGGCCAGAGGTCTTCTAGACTACAGTTTCTTTCCGTTTTAGTCTTGGTTTCTGTGCTTTCCTTCACATTCTCCAATGATTTCTTCAACAGAGACTCTCATATAGGATAAAGTGTACATTGATCTGCAGCCTTTCAGGGCCCTGTACTCCTCAGATCCGTCAGCCTCTTGTGTTTCTTCCCATAATTTCTCTGTCTTGGCTAAGTGTTCTTTACAGGAAAACAGCCCAAAAAGCGCAACCAAGCATTTCCTCGCCTCTTCCCCACTATAGTTATTGCAGATGGGACTCAGGTGAACAAAATTTTCTTAGTGTGGGCAGTAGTGTCACCAGCCTGGGCAGTCAGTGTCACGGGGAGAAACTAGTGACCTGTAGGATACATAGGCCCTACCTAAGGAAGGAGGCTACAGACACTTGTTCTTCCCTGACAGCTTTTGTAGAACATGCCAGTCTTCCCCTGAAACCAGCTCTCCATTCTGCAATGTGAACTTTGTCAGTTGCGTAACCCTATTAGGATATCTCTTACAAGCTCTAGCATCATGAATATTATTTGCGACTTTGCATCATACCCCTCAGCCCCGGGCGCTCTCAATACTTTGCAAATATTTATTGCAGTTTGTATTGGTTTGTGAAATCGCTAGTCTTGGATGCTTGCAGGCCAACGCTTACTAGATGAAGGGGTAAATGACATTCCTGCGGCCTTGGCTGTTACTGCCTCCAGGCACTGTTATTGGGAAGGCCTTGTTTTCCCATGGCAGCTGATCTGAAAATAATCACTCTGTTTCCGTCTCCCACAGAACCCAGCTTAGACTGGAAAGTCTGGAAGATACACACATAATCAAGGGGGAAGACGATGCACTCTCAGACAAACATGGCTGCCCAGCCTATGTGAGCCCCGAGATCCTCAACACTACTGGGACCTACTCTGGAAAGGCGGCAGATGTTTGGAGCCTTGGGGTGATGCTCTATACACTTTTGGTTGGACGATACCCTTTTCATGACTCAGACCCGAGTGCCCTTTTCTCCAAAATCCGCCGTGGACAGTTCTGCATTCCTGAGCATGTTTCCCCCAAAGCCAGGTGCCTCATCCGCAGCCTCCTGAGACGAGAACCTTCTGAGAGACTCACAGCTCCTGAGATCTTGCTCCATCCCTGGTTCGAATATGTCTTGGAACCAGGGTATATTGACTCAGAAATAGGAACTTCAGACCAGATTGTTCCCGAGTACCAAGAGGACAGTGACATTAGTTCCTTCTTCTGTTAACGCCCTCCCCCCAAAAAAACCTCAGAAACCTCATAATTCTCACACATGGCATTTCCATTTCTAATGACGGGCAGGCCCTCTTACATGGTGCCAGCCAGATTTGGGGACGGAGCACAATTGTCCCCATGGGGCTCAGTGTGGTGCTGCCTCTCTGGGCCGAGTGACTTCATTTGAGCAGAACTCACTCAGATTAGCTGCTCTGCAGATGTGTCGTCCATCCCCTTCTCGATGAACCATCATGACTGTCCCAGCGTCGAATATGAGAGCACATCACACAGTGGCATTTTAACAAGGTGGCTGATCGGTTGGGGCGACAAACCTGCCATCTTTGAACTTGTCTTTGAAGGTTCTATTTGCTGCTGCAGTTTCTCTGACCAGAAGTTTTTCTGTTTTCTTTTCACCCTCACCCTTGCTGTATACTCTCTGACTGCTCCAGTGTTGGAACAGACTGAGAAGCTCCGGAACCTGCCTGAATCCAGACTCTTTCCCCCCAGCGTTTGCCAAGACCGCCTATGCAATAATATCGCGCCCCCCCACCTTGGAACCTGTCCTGTGCAGCTATGAAAGCACTCACCAGCTAATTGTGGAAAAATATTGGGAGATTCAAACCCCTGGCTGTTTCAGAACCCTCAAGCTCAGTCAGACAGTGATGTTTTCTTAAAAAATTAATTTGATCCCTTGGTATCTGTTAGCTCTTGAGACTCTCGTCAAAATTCAGCTTTACGCCTCACCCCAAGACCATCTTGGGGTGGAACGTTTTGTGTCTGAGGACAGGGGTGAGGAGATTCCCACCCTGCTCTCTCAGGAGCATGTGTGAACCATCTTTGGGCTTCAAAGAAAGATAATTTGAGATAGTCTTTGGAAGCTTGTCAGACTAATAATTCAAAATGAAACTGGACACTGCTATCCCGTGAGTATGCTGGGTCTCTGGCATCCAGGGTCTTCAGTTTCCCATGGGCTCTTTGGACCTCGTGTGTTGTGTGGCTTGTGACTCCATCCTGATGCTGTCTCTGGCGTGACAGAGTGAACCTCGAAGACGTAGCCGGAAAGGACTTTAACGTTCTTCCGATGCAAATTCTGGCTTCTAACTGCCTACCGGAAATCTCCTGCTTCAGCTTCCACAGGTGGGAACCCAACCTTGGCCCGAATGCTTCTGGAGATGGACACTTACTCCCTGCAAGAAACCAAACCTCTCCGGGGAAGCTGCCGGAAGTCGCATTAAAAAACAAAACAAAAAAATATAGATGAAATAGCAGTCACTGTCTGGGACAGTGCTGACACCAGGCGGTTAAACGGGTAACAGAAATACTGTATTTCGAGAAATGGCCCAGAAGCAGGCAGGCGTCTTCAAGGGCTATGCCTAGGCAGACTACTAACCTTGTGAGAATGCCGTGTATACCTCACGTACCGTGTACTTTATATTTGTACATACATTTTACCTTTTATACATATGTCCAGTTGTTGTCATTCAGCTCTAAGGCTCGTCTTGTCGTCTGTGTCTGTCTGAGGAACCTGTGTGTCCAGAGCCACGTGAAATGTGAATGCCTGTTGGCAATACGACCTTGACAGGATGGTGGGAGGAGCAGGGACAGGCCTCAGTTGGGGTTGCCCAGCTCTTGTATCTGTGATCCCTGGCTGAGGACTCGGGCCTGGCCCGGGCATTCGCCTGGACAGCTGGAAACACTAGGTGTCCTGTGAGCATGTGGAAAGGTGATAGTGGCACACTGTTACTGACTTGTAGAGAACTTTTAATAAATCTGGTTTCGTAAAGAACCGTGGTGAGTCTCCTTCATAGGCACTCTGCCTCCTGTAGCTGTTCCAGGCCACAAAGACAGGGCCTTTGACTTCAGGGGCTTAGTGTCTCACAGAAGACAGGAGAGTGGTTTGGGTTTTTTTTGTTTTTTTGATAGCAGTCCTGGTTGACATGTAATTTGCTATGCAGACTGAGCTGGCCTTGAACTCACAGAGATTAAAGGCACGTGCCATTATGCCTGCCTGAAATCTGCTTTTTGTGTGTGTCATTGAGCATGTGCACTTTAGTGGGCAGGACTCATGCGAAATGCGGTTTGTGGGTGCTGTGAGCTGGGTTGGAAGCTTTGGAGGGAGCATAACATGGATTTTGGGGTTGAAGATCTGGCTGGCTTTTGGCAGGCATGGATGATTGACATCTGTCTTGTCATCTCAATACTTTGGGAAGCTAAGACAGGCAAGCCAAGAGTTCAAGACCAGCCTGGACTATATAGCAAGGGTGTCACAAAAAACAACAAAAAGAATTCTCTGGCTTTTAGTGTTTTAGGTTCATCTTGATAGAGAAAGAGTCGTGTAGGTTCCAGAAGACACTTGCCCCTCCAACTTTAAACCCAATTATAGTAAGAATAATGACATTTCTGCCCACTCTGTAAGTATAAATATGAAGACAAGGAAAAACTGCTTAGAAAACGTGGACCGGGGTCACGGAATTAGAAAAGATGGCTGAACTAGGTTCTTAGCGTTACTGCATCTTTGAAATCTCTTTTAAACAAAGCAAATCAGACTGATTAAAACTGAGTGTGCAAGGAGGCAGGAGGGGCTCATATGTCTCCTCCCCAAGCTGAGGCCCTACTGATGGCTGGTGGCCCCGTGCCCATGGACAGCACAAACTGGAATCTGGACTATTAAAAAAAAGTTGGGAGAGCATCGGGAAGGCACTGATGGTAGATCTAGGAAGAGGGGAAGGAGTGGGAGGTGAATATGATCAAATATGTGCAGGTCAACTATGAAATTCCCCAAAGTTAATACGTTTTAGAAAGTAAGCAAAGCCTCAGGGCTGGGGAAATGACTCTTTGAAAATAGGTGCCTGCTACCAAGCCTGACACCTTAATCTTATTCCCAGCATCCACCTGGTGAGAGAAGGGAACTGACCTGAAAGTTGTCCTGTAAGTGTGCGAGCCAACATACCCCATGTACAGTGAATCCTCAGAAAGAGAAAGTCAGATCTAGCGCCTAAGACAGGACCTGGGTGCCCTCAGGCTCTGTCCATCCCTGCTTGACGCTGGTTCCCAAGGCACCCACTACTGATTATTATTTTTTTAAATTATTTACTTTTTTGAGACAGGGCGCTACTATGGTAACCCAGGCTGCTTTCAAACCCAGCCTTGCCGCAGCCTCCCAAATGCTGGGATTACAGTGTGGGCTACCATGGCTGGTTCATGAGATACATTTTTTAAATAAAAACCTCTTCTTTTGAGAATTTTATACATGAATACTATATTTACATCATTTCTACCCCTCTTTATTCCCCAATTCCTCTCGTGTTCCCCTCTCCTCATGACCTTTCCATTTAATTATTGTTAATGTACACAAACGTGTGTACATATATGTGGGTGTATTAAATACACAACCACAGCCTGAGGAGTCCCTTCGGTGTTGCTCCTTTGTGTGTGTGTTTAGGGTGACCGCTTGGCCTTGGATAGTCCTAGAAAGACTGGTTTTCTGAAGAGATAAAATTTTAACTAAACAGAACCACGAAGTCTAACTGCCAGCTCTGGGCCCACAGGAAAAACCTGGTGCAAGTGCCAGGTGACATTTTTTTCCTGTCCTTTGCTAACATTCAGCTAGAGGTAGCTTAGAAAATCAGACCCGTGGTATCAGAGTCATTGTAGTGCAGGTCATGTGACTCAGGAACCACAAAGAACAGAAAGAGTACAGCAAGTCAGAAGCTGTGTGGGAAAAGAGCAAATGGCTGGTAGACTGGCCAAGTGTGGTGGTGCATTCCTCTAATCCCAGCACTTGGGAGGCTGAGGCAAGAGGATCAGGAGTTCAAGGCCAGCCTCAGCTACATCATGAGTCTGAGGCGAGTCTGAGGCCGTCAGTCTGAGCTACGTGAGACCTTTGACTTGACCTCCCAGAGTAAAAAATCCGCCAAACCAAAAACGAAACTGGTAGAAGGGTTGGTCCTGGCCTCTCCACGAACAGGACCTTCAACCCTGAGTTCCCGGAGAACCACAGAACCCGTGCTGCAAGGTCTTCCTGCTCCAGTGAACCAGGCCAGCTTGGTGCAACAGCTTGGGCATACACAGAGTGAACACTTTGGACTTCCCTTGCTTTAATCTGAGGATTTCAAAACACTGCAAGCAATTAAGGTTACAACACCCCTTTGTACTGTTGTTACATGTATCGGATGGGGAGAAATGTGGGTCAGGATTGGCCAGGCTGATGTGTGATACCACAGACACACACATTTAATCTCCTGAGAACAGACCAGGGCAGGGGTGCTGGCTCCCAGCTGGCTGAGAGAAGGGTGCCATGAGTGGGGGTCGCTCATATTTAGTTTCTCTTGTGTCCCTTACATGTTTGACATTTGAGTGGGTTGGAACACCACAGTATCATACTGTCTATAGGCTGACCCTGAACTCAATCCTCTTGCCTCAGCCCTGTAAAGGCTGGGGCTCACACGTGTGTGCCGTTACACCCAGAATTTCTATAAGTTTTCTTCTTTCACCTCACTTTGGTTCACTGCATTCTTCTAGAAGGTCCCCTCCTTTCATGACCTAGGCAAGTCAAATATTTCCCTGTCTTATGCTTGAGAAAATGAAGGCTCAAGTGTCTCCCAGTAGCTGATCAGGAGGAGCCAGCTCCTAGCGAGGATATGAACTTGGCCCTTTAGACTCCATGACTAGTGCTCTCAGCCTGCATACTGCCATACTGGCTCCTGGTAACAAGTGCCAATGAAAGGTGTTTTGGAAACAAGCAACCCAAATGCAGAGTCCTCAGCTCCATCTATAGCTTCAAAAATGATCTGGTATATTAGTCAATAAACACAGAAACATTAGCAAAAAAACGAGGGCTCCACCGTTCACTCAACAAGCATGTCCTATACCTAGCCAAAGCTAGACACTGTGTTGGACCTTAGGACTGTGGTGGCTGAGACTCAGTGATAGTGACTGCTGAAGCCTTGCTCTTCTCTGTCACTTAGCACAGTGCCGACTGAAGGGAAAGGTCAAATGTCATGAATGAGAAGTGATGGGTGGTGGTGAGAGGAGAAGTGGGTGACTGAGAGATGGATGGATGGATAGAAACCCTTCAGCAGTTCAGAGCTTAGTAGGCCTCCGAGTCACAGAACCATGAAAGTAGAGATCTTGGAAGCATGGCCTCATCCCATGTCTGAACAGTTTGCCGTTCCTATTGTCTTGTAAGCAGAAGTGACATTGTTTGATTTCTTTGGTCCCTTCTGTTGTTGTTTTGTGATTCTGTGGAAACAGGTCCCATACCATCCTTGCCGGAGCAGCTGTGGGAACAGCCCTGTGACTCCTCTCAGAGCCGGACCCAGGCAGTGTGCTGGTTTTCTTGCCTAATTTCCTCCCGGATGAGGAAAGGTGTTGTAGCAATGGAGGTGATGGAATTGGCTTTTCAACATGGCTTTGGATGGGAAAGGGAGGACGAATTAATAGTTAATCATCCACTCCTCCCAGAAAGTAAACAAACAAGCAAGCAAAAGGGGGAAGATCCCAGCACCAATCCCTGGGAACCAGCATAAGAGCCTTCAGCTCATTCCTTAATGATCTCAGTTGCAGTGACTTCATAGTTCCAGGAAGATGGGTTGGGGGGAAAAAGCTCTGTGCCTAGCAAGCATGAGCCCCAAGGTTGGATGCCCAGTACTGCACCAGCAGAGCTTGGTGATACATGTCTGTCAACCTAGCACTCAGAAGTTCAAGACCATCTGTGGTAGGAGTTCAAGGACAGCTTGGGATAAGAAAAATGGTAGAGGAGGGGGGTCATGGGAAATGGCTTCATGGTAAAAACACCATCTTCCAAAGTCCCGTGATTTGAGTTTGAGCTCCAGAACCAGCACCAGATCCCAGACACTGTCATCTCCCATGACAAGATGGGAGGCAGGGGCTGGAGAACCTCTGGGAGGCTTCTGCACGGACTAGCCTGGAGGACACAGCACAGTGGTAGAAACAGGAGAAAAATTCTTCCTGTAAAACAAGGTGGGGTGTGCATGTGGAGTCCTCCCCGAAATCCTAGCACTTGAGAGGTGGAGCTTAATCCGAGCACCTAGGAAGCAGAAGCAGGCAACTCTCTGTCAGTGTGAGACAAGTAAGGGCTACCCTGTGAAAGCCTATCTCAAACAACAACAATAACAACAGCACACCAAAGAACACTAAACCAAACAAACAAAACAAGATAGTGAAAGGGAAGAACCAATGTACACATGCCTATACTTAAACGCATATGGACTCAAAGAGCGGGGAAGATGGCTCGCTGGGTTAGAGCACTCAGTGTATAAGCATGCTTGCCTGAGTTTGAATCCACAGCCCCTACATTAAAAAAAGAGGCAAGTATGGTGTGCATTCCTGTAACCCCAGTAATGTGGGATAGAGACAAGAGGGTCCTGGAGCTCAATGGCCAGCCAGTCTAGCCAAAACCATGAGCTTCAGGTTTAGCAATAGACGCTGTCTCAATACAGTAAGGTAAAGAGTGATGGAGGAGGATGCTGAGCATGCATAGGTTTGTGTGCCTGCAGGCTCACACGCACAAATAAATACCCTTCATACACATAAAAAATAGAAGTAAGATAAAGAAGAGGGGTAGGGGTGGAAGAGGAGGAGGCAACAGAAGCATCAGAATTAAGAATCACCCCTTGTTTGCTTGTCTTTTGGCCGGATGCTTATGGAATGTCCCAGTTCATCTCCTTGGAGACCCTGTTGGAGGGCATGAGACCCGCGGCTGAAGAGTGGCTAGAGTCTCACAGCCACATAGGTGAGATGTCAGGCTCACCCGGTTGGAGGGCTCTGTCCTTTTCTGTCCTGGCCTTTCCTGGTTGGTTCTAACTTACTAGACTAGCAAGACCACATCCCCTTCTTTTTTTTTCCTATCAGCCAATTTTGCTGGTGGTCTTTGTTGGCTTCTCTGTGCCACAGTGTACAATATACTGGGCTAGTACTGGTGGGTGTGGGTACAGGACAAGCCCTTGGCATACTAAAAATCCAGCTAAGTACTTCACGTGAATTTGCTGGTGGTTACTCCCAGTACTGTGTGTGGGTGGGGGGGGGTTACTGCCACCTGCCTTGCATTATTCTAGAGTCACACAGCACTGTATCTATTTGATGAGAGTACACCTGAGTCCCTTAGTGAGATGGCCTGCTTCCGTTTTCAGAGCTGGGAGGGGACTTCGTAAACAAGACAGTATGGTATCTGGAACTGAGAAAAAACACACACTAGTAATAATGAAAGGCAAATAGTCTGAGCCAGGCCTGGTGGCATAGGCTGGTAATCCCAACTCCTTGGGAGGTTCAAAGCCGGGATGGACCACCGCAAATTTAAGGCCAACCTGGAGAGCTGAGCAAGACCCTCTTTCAAGATACAAAGTAAGAAGAGGGCTGGAATGGCTGATGCTCACAAGGCCCTGTGTTCAAAACAAATGCTAGTTAGTCTGACTTAAATCTGGAGTTCAATGAGCCACAATCATGCGCCATGCTCTCTTCCTTGTGACAAGCATTCCAAATGAACAAAAAATAGTAAAAGGGGAAGGACCCTGAGTGGCAGCGGTGGGAGAGCCCTTCTTCTTACTTTCTCTGTAATTTTCTGGCAACTTGAAATTATTCCAAAATAAGAAGCTCATTTTAAAATAGGCTTATCTAGCCAGATGTGGTGGTGCACGCCATTAATTCCAGCATTTGGGAGGCAGAGGCAGAGGGATCTCTGTGAGTTCAAGGCCAGGCTGGTCTACATAATGAGTTCTGGTCTACATAATGCCATCAGAGCTACATAGTGAGACCCTGTCTCAAAGAAACAGGCAAACAAACAATAAAGAAGAGGTTTGACTCACACTTGCCCTGTTTTCAGCCAGCGGAAGCCGAGGCTTGAGGCCTAGAAGTCATAGCCGAGCACCAACTACTTCGGAGCAACACCCAGGCTCTCCCAAAGGCTGGTGGGTTGTCAGCCTTTCTAGAAGAGTTGACCTTCTAGAATGGGACTAAAGACAGTTGAGGTGGTATCTCCTTGCACTCTGTCAGAAGCCTTTCTGCCCAGGACACAGCACTTTGGTCTGACCTCTGGATCGGTGACTGTGGTAATGACTCCTCGTGGCCTCTTCTAGTCACCACACTCCTGCCCTGGCCCAGCGCTGGTTTTTGTGGCTTTGGTGTCCAGCCCCAGTGCACACTCCTGCCTCATTAGCTGGGCGAGGCTGGTGTGACCTGAGAGCAGACTTGGCCTTGGCTTGTAGAGGAAGGGGTCTGGGGATTTGTTCTCGAAGGCATTTCTCATCATGACTCCAGTTCAAGGGCTTGCTGTGTCCCTGGGAGGTGAGGACATCGCAGAGCCCACTCCCGGTTTTAGGACTGAAGAAGGGAGACATCCAGCTGATGAAGCCAGCCAAAGCTCAACTCATGTGTGTCCTGTTCTTCCCATCTTCCTCCTTCCCTCCCCTCTCCATTTCTCTCTTTTCTTCCCTCTCCTCTTCTTTTTCTTCTCTCCCTTCCTCTATATCCTTCCCCTCCTCCCCTCCCCCTTCTTTCTTTCACAGGGTCTGTAAATGACATTGTAGCCCATCAGAATCCACTAAGTAGTTCTGGCTGGCCTTGAACCCTCAACGCCCTCCTGGCTCGGCCTCCTGAGTGTTGAGATTACAGGTATGTACTGTCGTGTGTGCCTGGCTGCAATTTCCTTTCTCAATCGCTAAAGGTAGAATTGCTTTCTGAGCCATCACTGACTGATGTAATTTCCACTTCTGCAATGGGGAAGTGAATTTTGGATGACACTTCCCAGACAGTCCCCAAACACTTAGCCTGTCCTAGACGGAGTCCACACGACTGTGAGAACGCCGTCCAGCATGGCTGGAGGCAATTTGTTTTGTTTTGTGTTTCTTGAGATGGGGTCTTGACATGTTTGCGGCTGTCCTAGAACTCACAGAGAACCTGTCTCTGCCTCCCAAGTGCTGGGAATAAAGCTGTATTTTTAAAGCATGGTTCATTTAATTCTGTGTGGTATGGATCCTGGTCAGCCTCGCTTTATGGGTAAATATTAGAGAGCCCAGAGAGCTCAAGGAATTTATTCAACACCACAGAGCAAATAACAGGGTCAGAATATGAAGGGTCTCATGAGAATGGATTCTCTCTTTGAGTACATGTCCATTTTCATGTTTATTTATCTTTTTTTTAGATTTACATATTTAAATTTATATGTGCCATTGTTTTGCCTGCATATATGTATATTTACCACATGTGTGCCTGGGGCCTGTGGAGGCCAGAAGAGGGAAGTTCCTGGAACTGGAGTTACGGGTGGTTGTAGGCTACCATGTGGATTCTGGGAGTTGAACCCAGGTCTTCTACGAGAGCTCTAAACCCCTGAGCAGCCATATTTTCATATTTTATCAGCTTTCAAAGTCCTGCCAGGTCAGTCTACCTATATGGAGTGTAGAACTCTCTGAAGGGGTGTGGTGGGGGTGGGGCACTTGACGCCCCTAAAGTTGGAAATGAAGAAATTACTTGATCTTTTGGGTTAGAGAGACAGAGAGAATGTGGGTTTTAAATCCCAGATCTGTCCCTAGCTGCCTCATGACCTAGAAAAGTCATGCAAAGTGGCTGGTCCACAAGAGTGACAACCTCCCTTGCAGGGCCGTACCTGCGAGGTTGTAGGAGGGATTCTGCAGTCCAGGTCTCTCAACGGCAGGCTCAAACTTCAGACAGTCCCAGGAAGATGGGAAGATCCAAGGCTGGAAGGCAAGCAGACCTGGATTTGAACCCCAGATACATACTTATGGGCTCTGCAGCCTTCAACAATTTCAACACTCCCTGGAGCTGCCGTTGCCTCACCCGTACAATGGTGTGTGGTGATGAGGACTGTCACTGCCACCCTCCCTCCTGGGCTCGAAGGGTGCCAGAGCTGGAGCGCTGGCTATCTTCATCAGCTTGGAAGGATGGCTGTGGCAGGGAGCAGAGCCCACTGGTCACCGTGACCCACAGCTGTGCAGGCTGCCTGTTGACAGTAGCTGTGCCTCTGGCTCTTCCGAGTTCACGCAGCCACCAGCACCCCTCTTGTGTCAGGACATGCCCCTCCGCTGGCAGAAGGAGACTTAAAGTCCCCAACTCCCAGTTGGTGCCTGATTCGAAAGCAAAGCCTTTGAGCAAACTAGGAGAGTGGGGGTTCAGACTCATCACAACCCCAGGCTCTACGGAGGCGGAGAAGCCTGGGGTCACAGAGGCCCACGGTTTGGAGTATGCCTCTATTACTTTCTGCCACCTGCCTCAGCCTTCTTAACTGTGAGATGGGCCATAAGAATTCATGGTCTATTTTCCAAATGGTAAAAAAAATGTGTTTGGCCCATGTTGCCTAAAATAACAGGCCAAAGCCAAGCATCCCTTCTAATACAACTGTACATTGATGTACATGCCCATGGCCTGTAATTCCCATTGCTTCATAGGCTGAGGCAGGGGATCTCTTGAACCCCAGGTGTTCCTGTCTGTTCTCTCTCTCTCTCTCTCTCTCTCTCTCTCTCTCTCTCTCTCTCTC
>LOJH01020098.1:6931-21229 GCA_001685095.1 Ellobius talpinus
TCTCTCTCTCCCCCTCTCTCTCTCTCAAGTTTCTCATGATCTCTTTCCTGTAGGAGTAAAATCTTTATAGATTTGAAAATCCCTGAGAAAACTGAAGTAGAATTCTTATATTTTTCTCTCAAACTGAACATTAAAATAAGCCAAGAACATGCATCTGTCAAAGTGACAGCCTAGATTCAGACTTCAAATAACACTCTGTTCTCCTATTTCTTTTTTCTAGCATTGTCCTTCCACTTCAGACTTTGAGGCAATCACAGTCTGAGATGCAAAGTAGCTCATTCATATTTTAATTCAGGCAAAGAGATATGAGCTTAATCGTACACTTCCATACAGTTGTGTTATGAATTGATAACAACAGCTCCATAATTTATAGGTTGATAAGATGTATTTCCCAGACAACTTGATATAGCTAATGAAATGGAGTCACAATTCAGCAGCTGACTAGGTAATGGAGATTCAGGGTTTGACTTACAAATCACTGAGCTCACCCGGGTAGACAGGAGAGCTTGCGTTCTTCTACAATACCAAATGAAGACGAAGGAGACTGTGGCATGGGCTGCAGCGGCAGTAAGGTTGAATAATATGCACTAAGTATCTATCTGCATCTGAAAAATAAGACACAAGAAACCATTTTAGAATTTACATATTGGTCAAACATTATTCAGCTTTCCCAATCCAAATACAAGTCATGACGACTCCGGTAATCACAGTGTGCTAGCATGTGAGCATATTCTGTGTGCCAGGCACTATTATTATATTAGCATAAATATACTATAACACTTAAAAACTAACTGCAAGATATTCCTGGCTCTATTTATACATGAAGAAACTTCCTAATTTCCTTCCAAATGACCTCCCAATTCTAGTTCTCTTTTCACTCACATATATTCTTTTTTAAAAATGTTTTTATAAGCTTACTCTTATAATTAAATCTATGAATTTTTCTAATCTTACAAAATTTCCTTGCTCTGGTTATCCCCCACCCCACCCCAGTAATCTTTGTCCTAAGCCCTACCAGGACAATAAATCATAGAACATCCACATTTTCGTAATCTTGCAACAGAAAATTCTCAAGCCAACTCTGCCAGGATGGATACTAACTAGTCTATCAGTTTAAAATGAGGAGACCCATAAAAGCTTTCTGAGTGAAGTCTGATATCAAAGCACATATGCCACAACTTATGTTCTCTATCCCCAGAGCTAGTTTCAATCCTTACAAAGACAAGAACTCATGCAGGAAAGAGGCATTTGCTGAGCACACACAAAAGAGAAGTGACTCTTGTAATTAGTGTGTGACACCGTTAGAGTCCCATGTAGAGAAGACAATAAACAGCATAAGGTCTATCATTAGGGCAGAGAGCACCTGTTTCCACAGAAACTTCAGAGAGCTTTCTACCAAGAACGACACTCTAGCAACATTTCAGCCCCCTTACCGTTTGTGTTTGCTCAGCATCACAGGATGCAAGGGAGACAACCGTACTCCAGATTTCCCAAACTTATGCTGTAACTAGCAATACAGCCAGAAAGAGAATAGCCTTTGACATAAAGTGTTTCCTCCAATTTGTATGCAAAACATTCAACACAGAGTTGATCTAAAAATCTTTGCCTAGAATATTAACCTTAATTTGTTACATACAAAGAAACAACAAATCTGAAAATAGCTTTTTTATTAATGATGATTTTGATTCAATTACTTTGTCTCAAATCTCCAAAAAGAAATGGTTCAGAGAGCAGGCACCAGCTTTCCATTTTCACAAACCATTTGCTTGAAATGCAAAAACAGAGCAACGATGTCCTGAAAACACACCAGTCAGGGAGCACAATCATATCCTTTCCCACGCATGCTATTTCCCCGCATTAGCCAGCCAATGAAGCTAAAAAACGACACTGCGAAGGGACAAAGAGCGAGGTACAGTTCACTCCGCACACTCAGCCGTGGGACAGATGTGTGCCCAGCATGAGCACATGCCTGAAGATGAACCCTACTTCCAGGGTTAAGCAGGCTTTGTCACTGGTCTGTAGGAACGGAACCCACACACATGCACACTCATGTACTTAGGAATTCTAAATGGTCAAATATCATATTGCAGTAAAGCCATCATGAATGTAAGAATGAATGTAGAAATTTACAGTGGCAATTTAAACGTTTAATTTCTCTCCACTCCACTGAGAATGATACTAAAGCAGGAAAAAAAGAGAGCGTCAGAGATGTGGTAAGAGCCAATGGACTGAAAAAAAAGGAAAAAAAGAAAAAGAAAAGAAAGAAAGGAACTTTTAAATTTCAGTACCTCCCATGATTTTTGAAAAGGGGGCTCACATTTTTATTTTTGCACTTGGTCCATTTATCTAGAAATAATCCATAGAATGTTTTAGTAATAAAGCATGGATGCTCAGGTAAGAAAAATGTCCTTTGTTGAAGAGTACTGCTTGCTGGTACCATATTCCTGGACACATATTTACTTAGAACTCATGACTCTCTTCTGGACACAGAAGTGGCTGCTCTAGTTCGCTTCCTCTGGCTATGATAAAGGTGATGGCCAAAAGCAAATTGAGGAGGAAAGGTTTTACTTGACTTACACTTTGTAATCTCAGTCTATCGTTGAAGGAAGCCAATGTAAAGACTACCAGGGCAGGAACTGGAGGCAAAAACTAAAGCAGAGACTACAGAGAAAATACTTATAGGCTTGATCACCAGCGTTGCTCCGCTTGCTTTCTGGACAACCCAGGATCACATGCCCAGGTGTGGCATGACCCTTAGTGGGCTGGGATCTCCTGCATCAACCATTAGCCAAGAAAGTGTCCCCCAGAGATTTGTCTACAGGCCAATCTGATGGGGACACTATCTCAATAGAGGTTTCCTCTTCCCTGATGACCATTGTTTACCAAGTTAACAACAAACCAGCCAAACAAACAACAACCTAACCAGCATAGGAACTTAGTGAAGAAACAACTCCTTCATCTTGCTGCTCCATTGAACATCAACAGCCCCAGAAAGAATGATAATATTCAGTGCTCATCAATAGAAATTTGTCACTGTATAAACTCGAGCAATGTACTTAAGGTTTCTGAGTCTCCTTTCTCATATGTAAGTGAGGTGGAATAGGTCCCCCATGTTCTAACTTAGCTAATTTACATACATTTTATGAATCTTCCAGATGTCTGGAAAACCCCAGAAAAGAAAAGAAAAACAAAACAAACAAAATTTAAAAAGCAACTAATATCCATAAGACGACTCAGTTTGAAATATAGCAAAAGCAGAAGCACTTATTTTCTCACAGTTGCTTGGTTTTTGCTATTGATCATCAGAATCAATTGACTCTACAACTAAGTAATATTTTTTAAAAAATCAAGATTAAAAACTACTAGTTCAAGTAGACATAAGGGAACACATTTTTCAATTCTGAGAGTGCAGTGACTAAACACACATTAGTTAGTCAGTGAAGCAAAACCAAAAAAAACCATAAAAACAAAAAACAAAAAAGCCACAGTGTTCAGACTCTGTAAACATTAACCCTATGGGGCTGTACCATCTGGGAGCAAAAATGCTAAAAGGTGTTCGGAAATAATGACAAGTTTCATAGCGGTACCCATCTCAGGTTCTAGAACAACTACATAGTAAATAAATTTTATTGAAAGTTATTTATTTTAAAGTAAGATACTTTTTTCTTGTTTTTCTTAGAGTGGGGACACAAACATCTAACCTTAACTTACTGTTTGAACTTCTAAGATAGATCTACCACCATATGCAGAAAGCATTCGATTTCCATTTCTGGTCCATGAAGTAGAACCATTTTTCCTACCACTCCCAGAAAAGCCTGGGCTACTTAATGTCAAATGAACAAGAAATGCCTATGAAAAAGAGAACATGGACCGCGTAGAATTTCAGGACCTGAGGGACAACACAGGGGTAAGTCCCATGGACTTTCACTTGGGAGTATTAGATTTTCCCACCCCATGTATTCCAGATTGGGAAGAGAAAACTGGAAAACCACAAACACCCATGATTGAAGATGAAACAGCAACCTCTTGTACAATAGCTACTTCTACACAGAAAAAACATAGCCAACACCCTACCCATGGCAGCAAAATATGACTGGCAAGGCCATATTTTATTTTATTTTTAAAGAAAACAAACTATTTTTTCATTATACATACCCATCCAAGTTCCGACTCCCTCCCCTCCTCCCATCCCCTCCACATAACCCACCCTACCCCCATCCAATCCTCAGAGAGGGTAAGGCACATTGCTTTGGGGAAGGTACAAGGCCCTACCTACTATATCTGGCTAATCAAGGTATCCATCCAAAGAGAATAGGTTCCCCAAAAGCCAGTACAAGTAGTAGGGATAAATTCTGGTGCCACTGCCAGTGGCTCCACAGTCTGCCCCAGCCATACAACTGTCACCCACATTCAGAGGGACTAGTTTGNCCCTACCCCCATCCAATCCTCAGAGAGGGTAAGGCACATTGCTTTGGGGAAGGTACAAGGCCCTACCTACTATATCTGGCTAATCAAGGTATCCATCCAAAGAGAATAGGTTCCCCAAAAGCCAGTACAAGTAGTAGGGATAAATTCTGGTGCCACTGCCAGTGGCTCCACAGTCTGCCCCAGCCATACAACTGTCACCCACATTCAGAGGGACTAGTTTGGTCCTATGCTTGTTCTCCCTAGTCTGGCTGGTGTTGGTGAGCTCCCATTGGTTCAGGCAGACTGTTTCAGCGGTAGACCACTGCAAGCCCATATTTTAATCCTGAAATGGCTATAATGGAGAGCCCAATTCTTCCTTCTGATAGTGTCAGAAAAGACTAAGAAGGTTCTTGTTTTTGTACCTGCCTCCCAGGTAACAAGACAACAACAAGCAAGGCTTGGTTTTCCACTCTCATTTGGCTAAAGAGATAGACACCTCTCCTTATTCCCATTAGATTGATGTTGGAGGAGGACCAGAATTTTCTAGCATCCTTATTGTGTTGTGTACACATTTCTGACATTTTTTATGATGTCCTTATAAAAGACAAAAAAGCCTTGCACTTTGGAGGCCATAGCTGTCTTCAGGTATAAAAGAGGCTATGGTCTTTTTTCCCTTCTTGACATCATTGTTGACTGAATCACAATGTTTGGCAGCTGTCTCTGATGCTGTTGAAGTCTTCCTCTTCTCTGGGAGCTCTGGCAGAAGGTAACATCTGAATAAAATGACAAGCATAAACCCCATTCCACATATGAAACATGATTAATAAAAACTTAAAAATAGATATCGGGGTTCAACCTGAAGACCACAAAAGCAAAGCAACCAGCCACTGGCTCTTACCTCGACCTCAGTCTGAAATGGTGATCCTGCCTCCACGAAACGTAGAATGAGGCTGAGACTGAGAGCTGTCTCCTCCATTTTATAATTACCTCTAGTTCTGGGATTAAGGGTGTGCACTATCGCTTGGTTTCTATGACAAACTACTGTGGCTACTGGGATTAAAGGTGTGTGTCACTGCTACCTGGTCTGTAACACTGGCCAATGTAGCTGTTTTATTTTTCTGATCTTTAGGCAAGCTTTATTTATTAAAATAAAATGAGATGACATTACACACATAGCCTGGGTGTTTTTTACTTTTTGTGTGGGCTTCACACCAGGATGATGCACAGGACATTTCTTCCCAGTTCTGTAGACAGAGAGCTGAGGCACACGTACTGCTTCTGCAGGGCTTTGAGGGTGCAGATTGAACTGAACCATGGCTGATTGTGTAGCTGTTATGACCACAGAGGTGATCTCTTGACCCAGAGTCCTATGGCATGAACTCATAGGTCTAAAGGAAAAAAAACTACTTGAATATCAGATAGCAGTAGAGATTTCTCATCAGAAACCAAGGGTATCAAGCACACTGGAATAATAGTTTTAAAACTATCTCCTCACAGAACACTATTCCTAAATGAAGGGAAAAGCAAGATTTACTGGAGAAAATATGAGATTATCATCACCAGACTTTAAAAGAATGGCTCAGATAAACTTTTTTCATTGTTTGAGAATCTCATTCATGTGTCTAATGTATTTTTATCATTCCATTCACCATTCAATTCCTGTTTTATTGACTCCACCATTTTTTCCTCCTAACTTTGTGTGTTCTGTTTTTGAACCAGAGTCTACTTAGTACTTCCCCATCCCTAAGAAAACAGATTATCCCTTCCAAAGCAGTAGTTCCTCAACTAGAGAGTGATGTCATGAGCTCTTTGCTCATCCATGCTGGAATTTTAACTAGCACAGTCTTCACGCAACCCTAGCCACTATGAGGTTCAGATGTGCAATGGTCTTGTCTGTGCAACCAATATTCATTTGTTATAGATATCCATTATTTCTGGCTCTTATAATCTTTCCACCCCCTCTTCTTTGCTAACCAGCGATCCTCTCATGGAAGTATTATGATATCGGTGTCCCATTTATATCACATAATTCTACTTTCTCTTGTTCTCTGCACATTGTCCAGATGTGTAAATCACCATCTACTGCAAAAAGAAACTTCTTTAATGAGGGTTGAGGGTGTACTAAACTATTGGTATCAAGATAAGAAAGGAGGGAAAATTTAACACTGTATCTGTTTAGAATAGTGGTATTTGACTCTCCCTTAGGGCCCCCAACCTAATCAGCCATGTTTGTTGGAATTTTTGATAGTTAATGATATAAGGAATGAGTTACATCTTGTAGAGTTGGCCTTAAGTCAAATAAGAAATTGATTACTCTCATGCCATTGATGTCACTGTTTCCCCTATGAAGACATTTTACCAAACCACTTGGCATTATAGCTTGTAGTATGGCAATAAAAAGCAAGATCAAGGATCCTTGCATGACATCATTGACTTATATCTTGAGTATATCAATGTCAAAATCCTGGTTGTGATTTCACAATATCTGATTGGGCATGGTAATGATTACCTCTGAAACCAACACTTGGGAGATATAGGAGGCTGAGGCAGGAAGATCATGAGATTGATGTTAACCTGGACTCTTAATAACAAGGATCTATCTATCTATCTATCATCTATCTATCTATCTATATATCTATCTATCTATTTACCTACCTACCTACCTAACATCTCTATCACACACACACACACACACACATACAGGTAAATATTAATTATACAATGTTACCATTTAGTAACAAAAAAGTCAGGGCTCACGTTCTATTTCTTACAATATATATATGCTTATATATTTGTTAAGAACTTAAAAAAAATAATTTGAAAAAATAGATCTGGGTCTCCTCTCCTCCCTTGAAAGCTTAGACCTATATGAACATAAAAGTCTTGGGTCATTTTCAAAAGCTTCTTATTTATATATGAAGAGAGTGATAGTATGTTCAGACTTAAAAGTAATTTGCCAAAGAAGCTATATTGCTGATGTCAGTTGGTACTCACTTTGCAGCTGAGTATCAAATTCACCACAGAGCATAAACCCCTCTCCTTACTTCTGATCGACCCTTGTAGCACACATAAAAGTTTAGAGCTGGAAGAGGTTTAAAGGTCATTGAGATAAAATTTCTCCCATAAAAGATAAGAAAATAGAAACCCAGGGAGTATAAATAGGGCAGCCAAGGTCTTATAGCTAATTTGTGGCAGAAATCATTCTGGGCCTTCAGTCTGGCTCAAAGACCATTGCTCTCACACTTCTATTTTTTAAATTTTTATATTTCATGGATGGCCCATGTATGTATCTTAAAGCAACCATGTTTGTAAAACTGGGTTGTTTATCAATTTGCATGATTATGGAAATATATTAAATTTTATTAATAATGTAAGAAAAGAAGTTTTGAGCTTGTCTCGTTTACTGAGGGAGGATGAATTTATTAGGATGAGAGTGGTGGTATAGTAGGGTTAAGGGAGACATTAAGTAGAAGCTGACCCTCTAATATACATAAATGAACAGTCAAAATTGTAATGCTGATTTAAATAGTTCAAAGGTATCAATAGATCTGAATAAGTGGGAAGCAATGTTAAAAGCTATGTATTTTTTTAATTCTTCAAAAATTGACTCTCAGTTTCTTGTACGTCATTTAACTAGGCACATGTAATTATAACCCAAACATAATGAAACTCCTTCTGTGGCCTTTAGAGTTAGTTCAATACACTGCCATAGTTCAAAATCCAACTCCAAATGCATTTTTTGGCAGATACTTTAGTGAAACTCAAGCTTGGAAAAATACAAGAAAACATAAATTTCAGTGTACATGCAATGCATGTGTTCTACTTAATGATGGTATTTGTCATGTTTCCAGAGTTTCTTGACTCTCCCAAGCTGCCAAACAAGTTTGTTTCTTTTAGTTAGGATTTGCTTTCTGCTTTTGATCATTACCTGAAACTCTCTCTCTCAATCTCTCTCTCTTTCTCTCTCTCTCTGTCTCTCTCTCTTCTCTCTCTCTCTCTTTCTCTCTCTCTCCTTCCCTTCCTCCAGCTCTCTTTTCTTTTCCCACATCTTTCTCTTGCTAATCTCCTTCCACATCATTACTTTACTCTTGTCTCCTCTCCACACACCATCTGTTTCCTTTCCCAAGCCAGCCTTCCTTATATAGTAATGTTTATTATCATATGACAGTCTGGCATGATTCATAGTCACTTAGAAGACAAGCTTCTGCATGAACCTGTGAAGAGCTGTCTAGATCAGATTAGCTTCCAGGTGTGCCGATGACGGGTTATTTAGATTAGGTTGAGTGCTGGGTTTGTTTGCCTATGAGGAGTTACCTAGATTAGATTAGATTATAAATCTTGACCATGGGTGGCATCATTCCATAGGCTTGAGTCTTGGACTAAACAAAGGGAAAAAAGGGAGCCATGCACCAGCATCCAACTGCAAGAGTTGTGTGGCTGGTTCCCTCCTCAAACTCTTGCCACCATGACATCCCCACCATGTGGACTGTTCCAAGAAAAAAGTGAGCCAAATAAACCTTTATAAAGTTGATTTTGTTGGAGTAGTTTACTGTGATAGCGGTAAATAAGTAATACATGCGCTTCTGTACTCTTATTAGCACATATGCCACAATGTATTTGTAGAAGTCAAAAGACAATCAACAGGAGTTGATTCTCTCCCTATACTATAGAGGTCCTAGTGACAAACTCAAGCTAACAGGCTAGGTGACAACTGCCTTCACCAACTGAGCCATCTCCCTGGCCCTTCTAATAGACATTTTCACACAAACTTCAACATTGTGGTGGTCTTATATCTGAATGGCAGGGCATCCCAAGGGATACCTACATACATTCTTATAAATTGCTTCTGTATCTGGTTTTCTTCTTTTATCAGATGAAGCCAGTGCTGAAGAACACAATTTATTTCCTAATTTTTGTGATTACTAAAAAGAATTTGAACATAAAAGAATGGTCAGTACAGCTGGGACATTTTAACTAAGGTGGAACATGAAGGAATATATGGTGATCAACTCGTGTTTAGAGAGACATAGATCAGTAAGTAAATAAACAGGAAACAGAGTTATTCAAATGTGTACTTAATAGTGTTCACTTGGTTTTTATGTGATCCTGGGCATGGGTACATACATCAAACTCTTTCAACCATACGCTTTCCATTCAAGTAGTATAAACACAATTGACTGACAAAGATATGATTCTGCTCCACTTTCTCTGAATAAAATGAGGGCGCGATTCTCATTAACATCCTGCATTCTTACCAGCTGTGTTCTTTAACTTTCAGGAAGATGAATGCAGTATATAGACACAGAGCTTACTTGATTTTGACTCTAATTCATTCGGTAGTCTCATTGTTACATAACAATTTAAGATGTCATTGTTATTTAAATGAAATTTCTCAAAGAGGAATCAATGCTATTTGTGCATGTATGTATGCAAATCATCCTGTATTTTCTACTTTTTTAAATTAGAAAACCATAAAATATTTATTGAAAGAAAATGGCACTTAGAAAATATTTTCTCTTTATTGACATAAAGTTTGCAGAAGTGACAAAACTAAATAATTTATCTAATGATTTAAGAACAATACAGATTAAAGAAGAAATCATGTCTAAAAGACTCAAACTATTCAGAGTTGACACAATGAGAACACTTATCAATGGGATACATTCTTAGGAATGCATTACCAGACATTTCTGTTACTCAAACCTCAAAGGTAGCATTTCCATAAACCTGCAAGACACCTGGCAGTCTGTTGCTCCTAGCCTGTTTGCCTGTCCAGCACATTAGTACACAGAATACTTCAGGCAACTGAAACACAGTGGTAAGAATTTGTGTATATAAGCATATCACCTAAGTATAGAAAAGAAACGTTAGAAACACAGTATAAAACTTGAAACTTGCACATCGTTTGAGCATTTCCCATGAATGGAGCATACAGGTTTGGAAGTTGCTCCATGTGAATAAGAAAGAGAGAGAGATGTGCACTGGACTGTCAATCACTGAGACTTTAAAGACTGTACTCCTACACATTGGTGCTACACTGACATAGAGATATATAGATATATACATAAATAGGTAGATATAGATAGGTGTATTTTATTAATTTATTTAGTTGCCTCTGTGTGTGTGCGTGCGTGCATGTGTGTGTGTCTGTGTGTGTCTGTGTGTGTGTGTAACTTCACCTGATGCACCTGCAGAGACCTAAAGAGGATATCAGATCCTTTGGAGCCAGAGTTATAGGTGGTTGTAACCTGACTGACATGGATGCTGGAAACAGAGCTCAGGTCCTCTGGAAAAGCAGTACTCTTAAATACTGAGCCTCTGCAGACCCACTAAAAATAATTTAAAACTTTTTTGAGCAATAAATTAACCTCAATTTATTATTACTACTTACTTAATAAATTATGCAAATCGTTTTAACTTTCAACTCTTTAACACTTCCATACTTCACCTGTAAATGTGTTGTCTGACTATATAAAAATAATTTTAACTCTAAATGTCTCATACAAACCATTTTCTGGCTTTAAGGGTGATAGGTTACATTTTGTTTTTTATCTTTAAAGACCTTTGTCAAAACTACAGATGGAAACATACATCAGTGTGCTACAGCAAAGCTGTTTGTTTTAAGAAGGACAAAGGAGGCATAACAACAAGTTTGTCTTTCAAAGGCTCGCCCCTGGCCACCAGTGTTCTACAACTTGCCCACAACCACCAGTCCTCTCCTAAGTTAAGACTCCCCAAGTAGTTAATGCTCTGGTGAGGTCAGATGCCCATTTTCCAGTTACCTCTGAAAGACTCACTGCAGCACATTGCTGAGTTTAGGACCAAACCATCAGCACATAAAGTTTTAGATGACTTCTTGCTATATTGGAGGGTCTTTAGGGAGATTTCCTTCAATGATTACAATGTCTCCTTCAGTAAAGCCTCCTGATAGACCTTCCTGAGGTGTTTGAAATTTTCATTATATATATTACATGAATGTGAATATGAAATTTTCATTATATATATATATATATATTACATGAATATGAAGCAAATAGTGAAATATAATAAGTACCCAAATAGGAACTTTTTATTATCAAGTATAATTTAATATCTAATTATGTAATTTTATACTTAGGTCACTGACAACACACCAATGCCAACAGACACAAAGGAATAACATGAATCTTTAGCATTGCAATGGCCATGCATCACCCAGTGATTATGGTGGTTTGCATGGGAATGCCCTCCCACATTTTGTGTGAATACTTGGTCCCCAGTTATTGAAACTGTTTGGGAAGGATTGGAAGGTGTTACACCTTGTTGGAAGAAGTGAGTCAGTGGGAGGCAGGCTTTGAACTTTGAGCTTTTAAAAGCTGGTGTCTTTTTAGATTAGCTCTCTCTCTCTCTTTTCCTCATTCTGCTTCCTGCTTGTGTACCAGGTACTATGCTTTCCTGCCTACTGATATGCTTACTCCCTGCCATGATGGTAATGGACTGTAACCCTCTGGAACTGTAAGCTACCAATTAATTATCTTCTTTTATAAGTTGCTTTGGCTATGGTGTCTCTTCTCAACAATAGAAAAATAACAAAGACAGTGATGGAATGTTGCAGCTGTATTATGATCTGGCCAAACAACAGTTGGAATGGGGTCTCTCATCGATGAAACTGTTATGTGATACAGAACTGCACTTGCTTGTTAAATTACAACAACTGTTGGGATTGGTGGCTCTTCAATAATGCTCTGTTTCCCTTAGCTGCATATTGATTTCACATCTTCTGATGTGTGGTAAACATTTTTCATCAACAACCAAGACACAATCACCTAGTGATGGTATATATAGATTGTGTTTATTTCCTTCAACTCATTGCAGTGTTTAAATAAATACTGCAATAAAAAATATTGTATATATATATGTGTGTGTGTGTGTGTGTGTTTAAGTGGGCATATCACAACATTTTTTTGTCCATAAAAAGGTGAAAATTTTATCATTTCAATTCTGTCATCAAAATGCCTTGGAAGTGTCAGGGACAATTTACCCATAGGACATTTCCAGATTTTCAGCTTAAAAGCCTTTTCTCTATTTTTTTAATTTTTCTGATAATACCATTCTTGAAGTACATATATATTCAGGGTACTTTAAAGAAATTTGAATGTTCATTCTTTCACTTGATAAGTTAATAACTAAATTTATATTTCTTAGTCCAATCTGGTTTTCTTGATACAGATCATCATTGCTTAAATTACTCAGGATTTGTATGGTCAAATTTTTATATATTACACACATATATAACATGTTTAATAGCCTATCAATTTAGGTCAATTAATATTAACATATAATAAAATAAATAAGAAAATACAGAAAACAAAATTCATCAGTTTAAGCGTACATTTTGGTGGTGTTCAGTACATTTTCTTGTTGTCTAACCACCATGAGAATCCATCTTCAGAGGTTTCCTTATCTTTTGAAAGGGACATTTTACACCATTAAAGTGTAAGCCCCCAGCCTCTGGCAGCAGACATTCTACTCTTTAGATAAGTGTGTTTGACAACTTCGGGTTCTTCACAGAAGTGAAGTCATTTAGCTCTTGTGCTTTATTTCACTTAAGATAAGTCTTCAAAAACCACTCTTAAAATACATTATGTCAGAATTTTTTTCCTTATTTTTTCACAAGACTAGGAACAAACACAAGGCTCTGTGTATGCCAAAAAAAAACATTCTCCCATTGAGCTGCATTCCCTGCTCAGTTCCTTTCCTTCTTGAAATTGAATATATTCTGTTTTATGCATATATGCTGATTTGTTTGCTCATCGGCTGTAAGTCAGACAGAGCTAAGAAGCAATTAGAATGATGAGAAGGCTGAAGGGAGGAGGAGATGGGAAGAGGAGGCAAGGGGGTGGAAGGGACAGGGAGAGACAAAAAAAGAAAGGCTGAAAGGTGCCGAAGCAGTAACAGGGAGGAAGTCCAGGAGGTAGGGAGCCAAGGATGAACACAAAGCAAACCAGGGAAAAGGAATCAGCCTGCTATCAGAATCCTTGCATGTATTAAGTTCCTGCCCAAATTCTCCGAGTAAGAAGTAGTCAGCTAAAGCTGCCCCTAACCTGATCCCTTGTATTAGATGAAAACTTTCAGCCATTTACTACCAAATACAAAGATAACTGGGTTTTTGGAATATGAGTATTATGTGGAGATAGTTTCCTTCCAATCCTACTTTGTTGAAAGTTTTTATAAGAACATAAGTTTTAGCTATTTTCTTCATCAATTGTTGCATGTGTTCCTTCTTCATTTTATTCATGAAGCATATAATACTGAATTTTAGCGTGTGAGAAAATTTGTATATGCCAGCTATAAATATTGCTTGATTACAAAGTTTAACTCTGAGACTGGAGAGATAGGTCAGTGGTAAAGAAATTTGCTGACCTTCCAGTGAACCAGAGTTTAACTCTTTTTCCAACATCCATGCTGGGTAACTCTTGAGCTCCTATAACTTCAGCTTCATGGGATCTAATGCTTCTGGCATTTACACTGATGCAGGGAGAGAAAGAGAGAGAGAGAGAGAGAGAGAGAGAGAGAGAGAGAGAGANGTCTGCAAGGTCCCTGGCCAGGAAGGGGCCCTGATCCTGTACCAGAAGATCCATAGGAGGGGTGTGTGTGTTGCTGACAGGCTGGCAGAAGCCACTGAAAGGGAGCACAAACATTCCTCAACCCCCAACCTCTCTGGTCATTCTGCAAGGGCTTCTCTCCCCGGCTACTACCTCTCTCTTCCTATCCCATCCCAGCTAGTGCCCAGGCTCCCCTTCCCTTTGTTGGGGACAAAAGATCCCCTAGCTCAGCCTGTTTTGGGGCTGGGATGGGGTGGAAGTTCCTTTGTTTCACTAAGCCTACAGGCAGCAAGCTAGCCCTTTTGTC